>CM057455.1:462790000-462930000 GCA_016271365.2 Neoceratodus forsteri | reverse complement strand
TTCCCCCTTTCTCCATGTTTATCATGAAACACACCGAGTGGTGGTCACTTACTGCCAGCAGCTCTTCCATCCCCAGCTCCCTCACAAACTCACCATTCACAGCACAAGGTCTAGGGTTTTCCCTAACCTGGTTGGCTCACTGACCATCAGCAACAGGAAGCTGCCCTGAAAGTTGTCCAGACGTTCCTGCTCCCTCCTATTCATGGTGGCTGGAGTACCCCAATCCACTCCTGGCAGGTTGAAGTCTCCCACAATCACCATGCTGCCCCTCCTGCAGGTCCTTCTGACCTGTCCCATTAGTTCTCTGTCTAACTCCTCACCCTGAGAGTGTGGCCTGTACACCACTCCCATCCTGAGTGCCATATTTTTGGAGTCCAGGAGCTGCACCCATAATGACTCCAGGCCATCCTCCTCCCCTTCCTCCTTGACACACTTCAGTCCTTCCCTCACATACAGCGCCACCTCCTCTCCTTTTCCTTTTACCCTGTCCCTTCAAAATATCTTATACCCTGGTGCTGCCAGGTCCTAGTCATGGTAATGAGAGGCCCATGTCTTGGTGATGGCCGCCATGTCCACTTCCCCATCTGCCATTAGAGCCTGTAACACTGCTGGTTTGTTCCCTAGACTCCTAGCATTCAAGGTTACCACTGTCCATCCCGCTTTCTTTCCCCAGTTCCCTACTTGCCCCTCCTTTCTAGCATCCCCTCCTGACCTCTCCCTAAGTCGCTTGCTGCTAGTATTGGGGTAGTAAGCTCATTCGGCTTCCCTTTCTGTGGATCCTGCCTGACTCCTGCCAACCTGCCACCCCCTCTTCCAGTTTAAATTCTCATTATTTGTTAAGTATTCACCCAGTTTCTATTTCAATACCCTCCTTCCCGCCTCACTCAAGTGTAGCCTGTCCTCAGCATAGAGATCCTTGCACTCCCAGGTCCTTCCCCACCCCTCCTCCAACCAGCTCATACTCATTCAAAGAATGCAGCAGAAGTAGTCCTCTCACTAACATCAGCACCCAGGATGTTGGGTGACCAGAAAAGGTGTTTCTGGACAATATTTTAAAACAACATCAGAATCTAGTTAAATGGGTCCCATTTAGCTAAGTTCTGATGTTTCTTTTTTTTTTTTTTTCTTATATTTATTTTGGCCCATAATGGGCAGAGGCTCAGGCCTCACAACCCATACGCCAAACCCCCATACCCAGGCTTTACCCCTCTGGGCATCCTCCACTAGGAACACAGTCATTACCCCTGGCTTCCCCCCAGGGTGGGCCATGGGAGTGGGACCTCCCCCTGGTGGACATGAGTCTTCAGCAGGTGTGGCAGCAGAGGCAGGGGCATCATCAGTGGGGACAGATTTTTGTATACTGCTTTCCCCTGCGGCAGGACATGCAATGACATCAACAGGCACACTTGACATCTGTCCCTCCTCCCATCTTGTGTGGCGCCATTCTTTGCAGCCTCCGTCAGGGGCCACTGATGTACCAGGCACACTGGGCAATCACTCTCCCTTCCGATTCCCCCAGAGAAGAAAAGTTGCCACTCAGGTGCTCAGTCCTTCTCCACCCGGCTGACCCTCCATCTCTTGGGTCTGTTCCCTAAGCCAGGATGTCAGAAGTTGCTAGTGGACACCTTGCTGCTGCTCTGGCAGGCAGGCCTGATGTTTCTTTTTTATATAAACATATATTTTTACATGTTTTCTTATTTTTCTGTCTCTCACTAAGGAGTAAACAAGATGGCAGACACAACAAAGCTCTGTGAAACTACAGTAGGCTCTGTGTGATTCTACATGTGAAAAGACAGTAGCTCCTGTGAAAACAAGAGAGCTCTGCAAAAACAAACTAGGCTGTATATGACCCTACATACAAAAATGGACTACCTCCTGCGAAAACAAAAGTATGTTCCTTTGGAACATCTAACTTTTCCCATAGGAAATAATGGGAAAATTTTAAATTTAATAACTTTTGAATGGATTAATATTTTTTTCACTAAAGCTTCAAAAGACACATCTGTGAGGCAAAGGTTTTCTGCCCTAGAAATTTCAGACCTCAACCTAAAACCTTTAATGAGATACAGGTGGATAAAGAAATTGCATTAACCTGGTACATTTAGGGATTTTGAACTTTAATAAATTTACAACTGTTTAATGGGTTCACAAGAAATTTGTCACATCAAGAGACCTGCTCCTAGAGATTATGCATGCCACATTTTATGTAAATCTGTTGAAAGGTTCTAAAGTTATTAAGGTCCAAAAATTTGGCCTTAACATAGAAGTTTGCACTCAGCTCTAGTATACTGACACTACCACACCAGTATTATCGATATATCTATATATCTATATATCTCTCTCTCTCTCTCTCTCTGTCTATCTCTCTATCTACACACACACACACACACACACACACACACACACACACACACACACACACACACACACACACCCCGTATATAAACACATCACGGGGTGCATTCATAAAATGACATTTACTGAAAGTGTCCATGAGGTGGAGTGGCACTATGCCCACAAAAGCACAAGAAGAACAGAAACTTACAGCATGAACATGTACTAGAAGAAGAAGAATCAGCATTTATATGCATCCCAAAGCACTTTACAAGCAATGCTAGACTGGTAGTGAAGTGACTGAATGTGTGGTGGCGGCCATATCGCACATCACCCACACACAGCCTGGATAATTGCATGAACCTGATTATGGGAAGGGGAATGTTGGACTGGACACCAGGAATGTTCCCTACTCTTTGTGAATAGTGCTGTGGGTTCTTTTACTTCCACTTGGACACCCACCAGGACAGGCAGAAGGGACCTCAGTTTAACGTCTCATCAGGACAGCTCACCCCAGCAGTACAGCACCCCCCTATACTGCACTCGGATGCCAACAATTTTTAGGTGCAAGTCCAATCCCGGTGTGAGACAAGAACCCACGACCTTCTTGTCCAGAGGCAGATGTGCTACCAACTGAGCCACGATGACACTTTAACTAAACCCCTAACAAGACAATAAATTCACAAATTGCAGCACTTAGGAGTGTAAGTGAAATTAAATGTACACCAGGAAAGAATGGCACTAAGTCCTAGCCCTTTGCGTCATTATTGTGATACTTTGTTGGAGGGGTGGCTACATTCTGTGAAACATGACATTTATATGGATAAGCTAAAAGGTACATTGACCAGTAGAGCAAAAAATGACAGCGCAGACAGTAACACTTAATATTGCAAAACCGGTGTGCTCCAGTAACTTGGGAAAATATCTTCACCCTACTTCTATTACAATAATAATTGAAAAAATAATATGCCCACACAGAATATTAGGGTCTTTTTAGCGGAAGGGATAAGGGTAACATTTTCACATGCAATTATTCCCTTGGGGAAGCTTTTTCAATGGTAAGACTGGACAACATCACATTATTTATACAGAAACTTTGCTGGGAAACTCAGAAGGGAGCAGGGAGGTGGGTGCTACGAGGTTAGGAGGGTACCATCTTTTTTAAACCAATAGCGTGGGAGGAGTGGTTTAATACTTTATGAGAGAGGTTTTAATTTTTACATAGTAGGTCATATTTCATGGGGATCTGATTGCTCAGTGGAATGGTAGCAGTTTAAGGGGCCTTTTACCTTTAAGTCACCATTTCAAATCCAGCCCAGACTGGTAGCGGCAGAAAGACATTCTCACTAGAGGGCTGCTCGGTGGTCTATGTGAAATTACTTGTGTCTCAGTCTACTTCTTAGTGTGCAGGTGTGCACGTCATGAACCACCTGCACAACTGGCACTAACTGTAACCCTGCTTGGCACTCTCATATGAGAGGCCAAGGATTGAACAGGCACAGAGTCTGAACTACCCTCTCACCTATCTGGTGGTTCCCTCCATGGCAGGGTTAAGGCACATTGGCAGGGCAGTGTGGAGAAATTTGCACTTGCATCCCCTGTGCTGTACTGTCATATGGGTAAGCAGAGGACTTCATGCTCAGGCAGTATGGATTCACCGGGGGGGGGGGAGCATGTGAAATTAATCTGATAGATTTATTTGACTGAGTGACCAGGGAATTAGATCAGGGTGAAGTGGTGGACATTGCCTACCTAGATTTCAGAAAGGCTTTTGACACTGTTCCACATAGGAGACAAATAAGGAAGCTTGGCCGATTAGAGGTGGGTTCAAAAGAAGTACACTGGATAAGACATTGGCCATGGGATAGGCAAGAGAGGGTTGTGGTAAACAGAGTTCACATTGTAGAAGGGAGGATGATCAGTGGGTGCTTCATGGATCAGTATTGGGACCATGCCTCTTTAATATCTTTATACAGTATGTGATATTGCAGAGGAGCTGAAATGGAAGGTCTGCCTCTTTGTGGGTGACACTAAAACCACTCCTGTTTAAACAATTTAAAAAAGAAACAAAAATCTGCAATCGAGTGGACACTACGGGGAGAGGGGGATGAGCAGAGACCTGAAAAAACTTGAAGAGCAGTCAATTGTATGGCAGCTGTGTTTCAATGACAAACAGTGTAAAATCATGCACTTAAGACACAGAAACCCAGGCATGGAGTACAAAATGGATGGAGAGGAAGTGACAGCCACTAAACAGGAGAGAGACCTGGAGGTGATCATATCTGCTGACCTAAATGGCCAATCAGTATGACAAGGGAGTTGGTAGAACTTGAGGGATGCTGGAATGCATTGGGAGGGGTATAAGCAGCAGAAAGTGTGAGGTGGTGTTGCTTCTGTATGGATTGCTGGTGAGACCTCACCTAGAGTACTGTGTCCAGTTCTGGAGACCACATTTCTGGAAAGATATACAGTGGTGGCTGTCTAGAGGAGGGAAACAAAAATGCTGCCGATTCTGCATCAGAAGCCAAACAAGGAGAGACTAAGGGACCTTAATATGTACACCCTGGAAGAGAGGGGAGAGAGAGGGATAATATGATAGAGAGCTTTAAATACCTCATGTGAGTAAAAAAGGTACAGAAGGAAAGTATTTTTCAGAATAAAAGATGCTCAAGAACAAGGGGACATGGAATTACCTTTAAACTTGGGGGGGTAGATTCAGGTGAGATGTGAGGAATGCTAACAAAGGCAGACCAGGAGAGCCAGCATATATGAGAATCAAAGAGTGGCAGTGAAAATGAAGAGCACAACCAAAATCAACAAAAGAGCAACTTGGCTCAAGCAACTGCTCTTTTGTTGATTTCAGATGTTAAGAACTACTTCATAGAAAGAGTGGTGGATGCCTGAAACAGTTTTCTACCAGAGGTGGTGGGAGTGAAAACAGTAATGGGGTTCAAGAATGCAAGGGATACGCATAAGTGAATCTTAGTGGTAAGGAAGGAGGAAGAAAGTGCCCCAGATCAAGTAGGTTCTGTGGTGACACTGTAAGTAGGGAACAATGGGCAGACAGGGTGTGCCAAGCATTCCTTATCTGCTGACAAATTATGTTTCTATGTTTTTGTTTCCAGTGCTGTCAAGCCAGCACCATTCATGAGATCTAACAAAAAAAAAAAAAAAAAGAATGAAATCACACAGAAAAAAAATCTCGAAATAGTAAATCAAATTTAAAGAGAACAATGGGTATTGGCACTACACTAGTGAAGTTGCCATTATGCATAGCTTTAGACATGCAACACTACATTAAGTGGCACCTTCACTAGTAGAAGTGCTACTATATGTAGTCTCTAACTGGCAAAGTGCCCACTTCACCAGGCAGAGAACTACACAAAGTAGCTCTCATGATACATAAAGTTGGCCAGTTGGGTTACTTTTAGCAACTCTAATGCACCTACTTGTCAGTGAAGCAGGATTTTCACCACTCATGAGTTATTCTCTTGCCCATTCACTCTTGTTAAAGTGCACATTTGCTGTTGGCCTATTGCATTTATACAGAAAAAAAAACCTACATGAAACATGAGTTAGGATTAAAACACTAGTCAAAATGGGAGAACATGCAATGTTAGTTGCAAATACTCCAGTATCTTAATGGTTTGAACAATTGCATTAGGTTGAGTCAGTGCAATCTTAACTTTGATACAACCCTGTGGTAAAGTGGAGTCTGCCAGGATGAGACACAGTGTCAGTGTGTCAGTTTCCTGCATGACAGCTGCCACTGAATTGCTATTCCTTGCAGAATGCTGCAAAATTCAGCAGTATCAGGTGTTTGGTCCTGGCAGATGCCACTGTAAATGCAGCTGAAAAAAAATCTGGTTACCCGCTTTGAGCATATCCATTTTCAGAATAAAAATCATACAGGTGTGTGGATGTCTATGCTCTTTATACATTGTTTTTTTTTTTGTTTGTCTTTTTATTCTTTGGTATCCAGGTAAGGACCACTAGGCACAAATGCCTGTTTTCCAGGCAACCTGGCAGCATGTGGGTGATTAAGTGACTTGCTCAGCATCAGACAGTATGCAAGCGGAGGTTGTGGGTATCAAACCCAGGTCTGCTGGTTTTACCAAGCTCATTACTCAAACCTCTGGGTTACACTGCCAGCCCAATTACTGCATGTGAATTTGCTGTGAAAAGAATGCCTGGTATTATATGAAGGCATGAGAATATTGTTTATGAAGACTATGATTCGCATGCTGATATCTTGGGACAACACATGTCTCCTTTGAATGAAGCCTGTTGGGAATGTCTCTGTGCTGTTGCTGAGATAAAGGTAATTAAGCTCCAATAAACAGAAGTCTCCAAGTTGCAGGGTTGGGGCTAAAAGAGCTAAGACCATAAAAAAATTGAAGGTGATGAGCACCAATGCCCGTAGTCTGGGTAACAAGCCTCCTGATTAAGCAGCCTTGATGGAAGAGGGACACCTGGATATTGTGGCAGCCACAGAAACATGGTACACAGAGAACCTTGACTGAGATGTAAACATACCAAGGTATGCAATCTACAGGAGGGACAGGGGGGTAATAAAGGAGGAGAAGTAGCTCTCTATGTAAGAGAAGGGATCAAAGGAACAGATCTGAAGAGTAATCAGAGAAGAGAGGAGGAACTGTGGGTCACCTTGGAGACAGGCAATGGCACCACAATCCGCACAGGGGTTGTATATAGACTCCCATCTCAGGGGGAGGAAATGGACAGATAAATGTTAGAAGGCATCCTAAGACTGGCAGAAAAAGAGGATATTTTGTTGATGGGGGTTCTGAATATGCCAGATGTTAACTGGAGCACATGTGCTGCAGCCACATCCAAGAGCAGGGTAATTCTCGATGACCTGCAGGGGGCATGCCTCAGAAAGCTAGTGTTGGAACCCACTCAGGAGGGAACAATCTTAGACCTGGTACTCGCAAACGGAGATGGTGAGAGGATCAGAAACTTAGAAGTGGCTAGCCATCTAGGAACTAGAGACCACCAAACAGTGTGGTTCATGATAAACACAACTGTAGAGTCAAGCTATGTAAAGACAAAAGTACCGGTCTTTAGGAGGGCTGATTTTGGAAAAATGGGTGAGTGCCTAAGGAATGCTTTAGCAAATGGGCAGGAAGGAGGGGTAGAAGAACAATGGGAGAAAATAAAAACTGCCATCACTGAGGCAACAAGTCCTTGTGTGAAGCAAATAATCAAAACAAAATGAAGAAAAAAACACTATGGTTCTCAAAAGAAGTGATGGCAAAGGTTAGGCAGAAAAAAAAAGATAGCATTCAGGAAGTATAAGGAATTGCCGAATAAGCAGGACAGAGAACTGTATCAGTTAAAGCAGAAGGAAGCAGGGAAGACAGGCAGAATAGTGAAGGCCCAAACTGAGGAAAAGATAGCCAACTCTGTTAAGAAGGGGGATGAAACCTTTTATAGATACATCAGGGAGCGAATGAAGACCAAGAAAGGGATAGTGAAACTTAATAAAGAGGAGGGGAGGTGGGCAGAGGATGACCGTGGAAAAGCAGAGATACTGAATGAGTACCTTTGCTCAGTATTCACAAAAGAAGAAGAGGGGAAGGTGCCTAAACCAAGCAATAAAAGCACTCTGGACTGGGGGGTTGATAATAGTCCATTCACAGAAGAAAGGGTCCTGAAAAAACTCCTAAAACTCAGAGAGGTCAAAGCAATGGGGCCTGATGGAATACACTCTAGAACTCTAAAACAACTAAGGACAGACCTAGTGGCATCACTGACTACCCTTTTTAGCAAATCATGTGAGGACCATGTGGTACCTAAGGACTGGAGGAGAGCAGATGAGATCCCTCTTAACAAAAGTAGGAGCAAGGCAGAGGCAGGGAACTACAGACCTGTTAGTTTAACCTCAGAGGTAGGGAAAATGATGGAATCACTTCTGAAAGAGAGAATTGCTGAGTACCTAAAGGCCAGAGGGGCACAGGACCCAAGGCAGCATGGATTCACAGTAGGAAGATCATGTCAGATGAATCTAATAGATTTCTTTCACTGGGTGGCCAAAGTAGCAGACCAGGGAGGGGCTGAAGATATGGCCTACCTAGACTTTAGCAAGGCATTTGACGCAGTCCCACACAAAAGATTAATATACAAGTTGGCTACCCTGGGAGTGGGTCCCGGGGTGATAGCCTGGGTAAAGAATTGGCTGACCAACAGGACACAGAGGGTAATAATAAATGGAGTACACTCTGAAGAAAAAGTGCTTACTAGTGGGGATACCGCAAGGTTCAGTACTGGGACCAGTCCTCTTTAATGTCTTTATAGAAGACATTGCAGAGGGGCTGGAAGGAAAAGTATGCCTTTTTGCAGATGATACAAAAATCTGCAACAGGGTTGATACACAAGAGGGGGTGGAAAGGATGAGAAGGGACTTGGCAAGGTTGGAGGAATGGTCAGAAATATGGCCACTTAGATTCAATGCAAAAAAGTGCAAAGTAATACACTTGGGAAACTAATACCAAGGGAAAGAGTACACAATGGCGGGGAGGCACTAACGACAACAAAAATGGAAAGGGACCTTGGGGTAGTCATATCAGATGACCTTAAGGTAGGCAAACAATGTGAGAAGGCAATAAGGAGGGCTGGAGGGATACTGGGATGCATAGGGAGAGGCATCACCAGTAGAAAACAAAAGTTGTTATCCCTCTGTACGGACAGTTTGTGAGACCCCATTTAGAGTACTGTGTACAGTTCTGGAAACCCAATCTCTGTAAGGACATAGACAGGATGGAGGCGGTCCAGAGGAGGAAACTAAAATGGTGCAGGGTCTGCAAAAGAAGTCATATGAGGAGAGACTGAAAAAGCTTAATATGTATACCCTCTAAGAAAGGAGGGAGAGGGGTGACATGATAGAAACATTCAAGTACCTCGAGGGAATCAACAAAGTCCAAGACGGGAGCATCTTTGAGAGAAAAAATGTGCAAGTACAAGGGGGCACAGTTTGAAGATAGAGGGGGGACAGCTCAGGGGCAACTTCAGAAAGTATTTTTTATGGAGAGGGTGGTGGACACATGGAACCACCTTCCTGAGGAGGTCATGGGGTCAAAGCCAGTTGGGAAATTCAAGAATGCATGGGACAGACATAAGGCAATTATAGTGAATGGTAGGAGAAAGTAGGCTATTGGTTAACTAGAATCTGCAGCTTATCCAATAGACAGAGAATGGGCAGACTAGGTGGGCAAAGCAGTCCTTATCTGCCATCAAAGTCTATGTTTCTATGTTTCTAGGTACTAGTCTAAGAGGTTAAGAGAAGGAGATTTGTTTTTTGATGTGACTGATACAATTTCTCTTACTGAAGGCTGTATTCTCCCTTCTAGTGATTTTTCAGAATGTTAACAGTTTCAGACAGAGCCACAGAAGCCCTTTTACATAGACAAATGAGGACTTGTTTTGAAAATGATTTCTTAGTTTATTCTCTTTCTTTCTGCTGTAAGACATAAAAAGGCTAAGTGCTTGGAAAGTGTTTCTATCTTTACCTGCTAAATGGCCAAACTGGCAAGAGTTCCCCAAAAAAGCATTTGTTACTTCAAATGCAACAACTGACATTTTAATGGGGCTGAAAACACAATGGGTGAGGACAGAGAAAGAAACCCAGTAAAACATGAAACAAGACAGAAAAGTTGTGGTGCGCCCTGGCCTTTCTGTACTGGGTGGAGCCTATACAGTAGTAATGAGCTCCACCTTAACAAAAGAGGGGTGGATATCCTGCCAGGTGATATGCATTAGGCAGAATGCTGGGGGAGTATTTAAACTAGTTGAGGGATCATTAACTCTACTACCAACATCCCATCACTGGCTCAGATCCACTGATGCACACTCCCTATCAATTCCTCACTGATCAACAACCATAGGTCAATCAGGGTTCTTGCACTACCTCCTCCCTAAAATCTGGAATGTGCTTCCCCCCAAATTCAACATTCCTCATCCCCTGCATCCATTTCATCTGCCCTATTTAAATTCTACTCCACTAACTGCACCTGTACATAACCCCTCCATCCCTACTCTCTATCCCACCACCACCCAATCAACTACAAAGCATTCAACAGCTCCTTATGTATTAGCTCTTATGACGGACCGATTGTACAGTCTCTTGTTCTATTTGACTGTATCTGTGACAAATCTGTTGTATCCACTTACTCTACCCTAATTTTATTTGTATTATGTATGTGTAATTAACTGTTGTATTTTATCAATATTATGTATCCAGCATTCCTATATGTATTTTGTACCCATTATGACTATTGTGTATGCATCCTTTCCCCACATGTACCCACCTCCTCCAGGACATACCATGTGATGAGCAATTTTGATTGCTCAGTGTACTTTTCAGACAAAACTTTTCAATAAATAAATAAATAAATAAATAATTGGGCAAATGAGGGAAAGCATTTACAGTTTGCACACTAAATAAGAAAACCAGTATAAAGAATGGGAAAAGTAAAAAAATATATATTTTATTTATTGAAATGTTTCACCAGGAAGGCATGCTGAGCAATAAGCTGCTCATCTCTCGGTGTGACCTGGGGGGGTAGGGGAACATAGAAACATAGAAGTTGATGGCACATAAGGACCGCAAGGCCCATCCAGTCTGCCCATTTCTTTTTCTACCGTATGAATGTGCCATTGGCCTTTGCTCTGTCAATGGCCTATCTATTCATACTCATCTGTATTGCTCCCTTATGCTTATCCCATGCCTATTTGAAGCCTTGCACTGTATTCATATCCAACATTTCCTGAGGTAGGCCATTCTTGCATCCACCACCCTTTCTGTGAAAAAGAACTTCCTCACATTACCCCTTAATCAGCCTCCCTCTAATCTCATGCTGTGTCCTCCTGTCCTGCTGTTTTTCTTATTGTAACCCCCCTGCAAATGGGGGTTCCCAAAAGACTTCCAGGAGCTTGCTTGAATGCTCCAAGCCTGAATGGTGTTTGGCATTTAAGCCATTTATCAGTGAGTGTTTTAGAACCTCTGGTACTGTCTCTTTAAGAGCTGTCTGCTTGCAGACATAATTAGTTTGTATGGGGACTGTGTGTTTCTTTGATTGAGTACCACTCAAGCTGCTGCCAATTCACTTCATTTTTGCAGTCACTAGGAGTGCAAAGGGAACCTATCTGAAAGATGTAACTGTTTGCCAGAAATTATTTAGAGTAATAATGAAATTACAGTTTGTTTAACCTGCTTTCTTTGCAGTCAGAACTGTGTCTGCTAGTTCCCCATTCTAGTTTTGAACTGCTGAACTGGACCAATCAGTGTGGGGTAAGCTAGCTCTAAAATGGTGCCTTGGACGAATCAGAACTTGGACTCATAATCTGAGCCAGCCACAAGAGGATTGTATGGGCAGTGACTCTGGGAGATGTAGTTTAGACTTCAGTGCCTTTTTGGACCAACAGCAGCAGTCTATTGTGAGTGACAGCCAATCCAGTCAAGAACTGGGAGGAACTCAAAGGAAGTGCCCAGTTTTGTCGGTTGGAGTTTGAGTTGAGCTTTGGCAGTGAAGAAGGAAGGAGCCCTGTGCTTTTCAGTGTGCAGTTTAGTCAAAAACGTGTGTAAGGCCCAGAGTTCCGGTCTGCAGCTTGTGTAACAGCTTGTTAGGACTGAATCCGTCCTGTGAAAAGAATCAAAGGATCTCTGAAAGTAGAAACCAGGCTCACCCTGTAGAAGACTGGAAGAATTGCTGAAAATTGCACTCGGTCTGTCAGGAACTGAATCTGCTGTGTGTTCTCCCGGGTATTGTGCAGTAATTGCGATCGGGATACAGATGCAGCCTACCTGGTATAGTGCTTTCTTTTATATGGATGTGTGAAGAGGTTTGTGTACCTCAAGTGAGCCCTGCTGACATTGAAGGACCCTATCTTATTTGGAGGTCGTGAGTACTAATTCAGGGTCGCTCCCTGTTGAATTGCCACATTAAATCCAAATGAAATTACTGTACTGCTGACTGTTTAATTCTCCTTTCTCTGTGTGAAAGGGCCCTACCAGCTGCCACAGTTTGGACTAGCCACTAGGGCTTGGGTACCCAGGGACAGTAACTGATAGGGATAGGCCTGTGCACAGAGCCATAGGTAGATTATTAGAGTGATAAGCTAATTAACCTGATTTCCCCTGTCCTTGTTATATCCCCTAAATAAATCAGAGCTGCTTGTTTCAGCAAAGTTATACTGCCTGAGGTATTTGTCTATGTTAAAGTACTGTACTGTGATTGTTGCACTGTATCTCATTTCACAGGAGGTCCCAGTGCGGAACCAGACCTGGGGTAAGTGTGTACTGTGAAGGTAATTCTGATATATCGTGTGGGCCACTAGTGGGAAGAAAGGGGGTTGCAGTGTCCCAGAGGGCTGTGACCAAGTTAGTTTAACTATTGCAAACCCTGACCTCTGGGTGGAGGCACCCGCCATTGGATCCAGGCCCCTCAACCTGTTAGTGGCAAATCAGGCAGGGGTAGTAGCCCCTGGGATAGCGCCATCTAGGGGTTACATTATACTGAAACATGTTAGACTCTTTCACCTTGTTAATGCCCTTAAGGTGTTTAAATGTTTCTATCATATCACCTCTCTCCCTCCTTTGCTCTAGGGTATACATACTGAGCTCAGTAAATCTGTCCTCATAGTTTACTGATGCAGTCCCTGCACCATTTTGGTTGCCCTTCTCTGGACTGCCTCAATTTGGTTAATGTCCTTGTGAAGGTGTGGCTTCCAGTACTGCATGCAGTACTCCAGATGGGGCCTAACCAGTGTCATGTAAAGAGGGATTATTACCTCCCTTTTCTGACTTGTGATACCCCTACTAATACACCCCCACATCCCTCTAGCCTTACCTACTGCTTTAGTGGTCTGCTTGGATGATTTCAGGTCATCAGTGATGATGATGCCCAAATCTCTTTCTTCCATTGTGACTGCCAGCAACTCCCCTCCTAGTCTATAGGTGGCTTCAGGGTTTCTCTTCCCTATGTGCATGATCTTGCACTTCTTTGCATTAAACCGCGGTTGCCACTCTTCTGACCATTTTGCCAGTTTATCCAGATCTCTTCTCATTCTGCTACCCCATCTGGATCATATACTCTGTTGCAGATCTTGGTGTCATCTGCAAACAGACAAACCTTACCCTCCAGTCCATCTGCAATGTCACTGATGAAGATATTGAAGAGGACTGGTCCCAGGACTGATCCCTGAGGTACCCCACTTGTGACTTGCATCTCTTCTGACTGTATACCATTTACCACCACTCTGTTTTCTGCCCATCAACCAATTTGCCACCCAGTTGACCAACATCTGACCCACCCCGAGCCTACACAGCTTATTAATCAATCAATCTTCTATGTGGAACAGTATTGAAAGCTTTGCTGAAGTTAAGGTAGGTGACATCAACTGCTCCCCCTTGGTCCACCACTCTGGGTACCCAGTCAAAGAAATCTATGAGATTAGTTTGACAGGACCTTCCTTTTGTAAACCCATGCTGTCTTGGATCCTATGCTCCTAATGATTCCAGGTGTTGCACTATCATAGAAACATAGAAGTTGATGGCAGATAAGGACCGCAAGGCCCATCCAGTCTGCCCATTTCTTTTTCTACCTTATAAATGTGCCATCGGCCTTTGCTCTGTCAGTGGCCTATCTATTCAGTCATTTGTATTGCTCCCTTATGCCTATCCCATGCCTGTTTGAAGCCCTGCACTGTATTCATAGCCACCACTTCTTGTGGTAAGCCATTCCATGCATCCACCACCCTTTCTGTGAAAAGAATTTCCTCACATTCCCTTAATCGGCCTCCCTCTAATCGCATGCTGTGTCCTCTTGTCCTGCTATTTTCTTATATTTAAGCGTGTTAGACTCTTTCACCTTGTTTATTCCCTTAAGGTGTTTGAATGCCTCGATCATATCACCTCTCTCCTCCTTTGCTCAAGGGTATACATATTGAGCTCTGTTAATCTGTCCTCATATGTCTTCTGTTGCAGTCCCTGCACCATTTTGGTTGCCCTTCTCTGGACTGCCTCAATTTGGTTAATGTCTTTGTGAAGGTGTGGCCTCCAATACTGCATGCAGTACTCCAGATGGGGCCTAATCAGTGTCTTGTACAGAGGGATTAATACCTCCTCTTACGACTTGTGATACCCTACTAATACACCCTAACACCCCTAGCCTTACCTACTGCTTTAGAGGTCTGCTTGATGATTTCAGGTCATCAATGATGATGATGCCCAAGTCTCTTTCTTCCTTTGTGACTGCTAGCAACTCCCTCCCAGCCTATAGGTGGCTTCAGGGTTTCTCTTCCCTATGTGCATGATTTTGCACTTCTTTGCATTAAATCCCAGTTGCCACTCTTCTGACCATTCTGCTAGTTTATCCAGATCTCTTCTCATTCTGCCCACCCCATCTGGATCATCTACTCTGTTTGCAGATCTTGGTGTCATCTGCAAACAGACAAGCCTTACCCTCTAGTCCATCTGCAATGTCACTAATGAAGATGTTGAAGAGGACTGGCCCCAGGACTGATCCCTGAGGTACCCCACTTGTGACTTGCATCTCTTCTGACTGTATACCATTTACCACCACTCTGTTTTCTGCCAGTCAACCAGTTTGCCACCCAGTTGACCAACTTCTGACCCACCCCGAGCCTACCCAGCTTATTTATCAATCTTCTATGTGGAACAGTGTCAAAGCTTTGCTGAAGTCAAGGTAGGCGACATCAACTGCTCCCCTTGGTCCACCACTCTGGTTACCCAGTCAAAGAAATCTATGAGATTAGTTTGACAGGGCCTTCCTTTGTAAACCCATGCTGTCTTGGATCCTGTGCCCCTATGGTTCCAGGTGTTGCACTATCCTTTCCTTAAGGAGTGCCTCCATAATCTTGCCCACTACTGAGGTAAGACTGACCGGTCTGTAGTTCCCCGCCTCCTCCCTGCTACCACTCTTGTGAAGCGGGATCACATGAGCCCTTCTCCAGTCTTCTGGGACCTCTCCTGTGCAGAGACTCACTAAACAATTCTGCTAATGGCTCTGCTAGTTCCTCCTTTAGCTCCTTAAGTACCCTGGGATGTATGCCATCAGGTCCCATTGCCTTATCCACCCTGAGCTTAGCAAGCTCTTGTAGGACCCTTTCTTTTGTGAAGGGAGTAGTGCTCACCTCCCTCCCCCCTGTGTCCATGATGCTGAGCTGTGGGCCCTGCCCTACCTTCTCTTCAGTAAATACTGAGCAAAAGTATTTAGGATAGATGCCTTTACAGGGTCCTCCTCCTCACATGCTCCCTTTTCTCCATTAAGCTTAGCAATACCCCCTCTGGACTTTCTCCTTTCACTAATGTATCTATAGAAAGTCTTGTCACCTTCTTTAACTGTTCGTGCTAGTGTTTCCTCAGTTTGGGACTTTGCCTGCCTTACTGCCTTACCTGCTTCCCTTAGGGCAGTTTGGTATGCCTCCCTATCTTCATCCCGCTGTGTTCCTTATATTTCCTGAAGGTCAGCCTTTTGGCTCTGACCTTTTCTGCTACTGTATTTGAGAACCAAAGTGGTTTCCTTCTTCTTTTGCACTTCCTTTTCTGTCTAACACAATGGGATGTTGCTTCAAGTATTGCTTCCTTAATGATTGCCCACTTTGCCTGTACCCCCTCACCTGTGTTTCTTTTTGCCAGGGCTAGCTTAACTCTGTTGGCCATCTTATCAAAGTCAGCTCCTCTGAAGTCACATATTTTTTGCCTTGGAATGGGATGATTTAGATGTAGTAGCCAAATTGAACCATACCATGTGATGGTCACTGGCTCCCAGGTGACCTTCTACCTGGAGATCTGTGATCCCTTCTTTGTTAGTCAGTACTAGCTCTAGGATAGCCCTGTCTCTTGTGGGTTGCTGTACCAGTTGTTTGAGGCCCTCCCCCTGCAGGGAATCCACTATGAGTCTAGTTCTGGCAGATGTTCCTGCTGGTATTGACCAATCTGTATCCAGCATGTTGAAGTCTCCCATTATCAGAACCTCCCTTTAGCTGTCATGTTTTGTATATCTTCTAACAGTAATGTGTCTATGTCTTCCCTCTGGTCTGGGGCCTGTAGACAACCCCAGTTCTTATGGCTGTCCCATTTCCTGTTTCAGGGTGACCCACAGTTCTTCTGGCTCCTTATGTGTATTCTGAATTTCTGTAGCTTTGATATTTTCATTAACATACAGGGCCACTCCTCCCCCCCTTTTTGCACCTCGGTCTCTTCTGAACAATACATAGCCAGGTACTGAAGTCTCCCAAGTGTGGTTACTGGTAAACCACGTCTCACTAATTGATACTATGTCCAGTTTAGCCTCTGACATTATTGCCTGCAGGTCTGGGATCTTATTTCCCAGGCTGTGAGCATTTGTGTACATGATTTTCCATTGGCCAGATTTTGGTGCGTTGGTTGTTGGGTGAAGTTTGGCCTTACCCTGTGCGTCGTGTGGGGAGACAAACCTTTTTCTTACCTGGTGATGCAAATGAGCGGCAAACATGCTGAATTCCTGTTTGACCACTAGCTGAGGGGAGGGTGTTTCCCATTCGACGTATGGGGTGCTGCACCTCTCCCCATTTGCTAGTTTAAATATTCTGCAAAGATGTCAAACTTCTGCCCCAATGCACCGACTCCCTCTTTAGTCAGATGCAGTCCATCAAATTTAAAGAACTTTCGCTCCCAGAACTGTTGCCAGTTCCCTACAAATCTGTGTCCTTTTTCCTGGCACCAGCCCTTGAGCCACGTGTTTAGCTCCCCTATCTCCTTCTCTGACCTTCCGTCCATCTGCTCCCCTCTCCCAGACTGGCAGGATCTCAGAGAAGGAGATGCTGACGAAATAGATGATAGTTTGTCACCCAGCCTAGTCAGGTGTTCCTTGGTCTCCACAACTGACCGGCTGGTGAGATCATTAGTCCCTATGTGTACTAGGACATCAATGTTTTCTCCTGCTTTGTGAACAATTTTAGCAATACGGTCAGTGTCTCTCCATGCTGATGTACCTGGGAGACATCTGACCATCACCCCTGGCTGGAGATGGGTATCAACTCCCCGAATCATGGAGTCTCTTATGATCAGAAGTTTTTTGGATTTCCTTTGTGCTTGTTTTGGTTCCTGATTTGGGTGAGTTTTATTGTGCTAGCTCCTGTGCTGCAGTGTCCTGCTCTGCAGTGTCTTCTGCCTCTTTATTTGATTTCAGAGATAGAGGCAGATACCCGTTTGTAGTGTTTATATGGTTTTTGGAGGTAATGTGTTGGAAAGCAGAGAGTGATGGGGCACCTGATTTGCTCCTCCTAACCACCTGCCAACCTCCTGGACCAACTACCCTCTGCGGTCGAGGTTTTTCTGTTGGATGCTGGGGAAATGGCGGGTGGTTCTTATAATGTATTTCCACTTCAATATGAAATTTGAGGCGTGCAATCTCTGCCCATGCTGCCCGAGCTGAGCCCTAAGATCTCAAGGCCCAGCATGTGGGACAGTGTCCTAAATCCTGTAAGACTGTCCTTCTGAAAATTGTTCCACAGTACCTGCAGTTAATGAAATCCATTCCAAATAAGTTGCTGGGTTTGTAACCTAGTCAGAGTAATTAGATGGAGAAAAAAAATCAAGTAATGGTTTAATTGTGCTTTGTTTAACTTGTTATAACAAGTTAAATTACTAATGCCCCTGTAAATGAGATAACCTTGTGGAGGCCCCACTGATCCGCCCCTTCCTGCTCTGCCACAGGAAATGTCACAACTGTGGTACCCTATAAAAGGAGTGTAGCATGGGGTGGTTGGGGATGGGGGTGGGTGGCTGGGCCCTTCCCCTGCCTAAAAAGAAGAACCACGGATGAAAGAACAAGGAGGTAAGAGCAGAAACAATCAACAACAAATGCAGTAACCCTGAAAGCTTATCCTAATGTTAGATAAAACAGTAAAACCTGTAAAGCACCACCTGTAATAATTTCAGAGAAGATATATGCTGTAAGAAACACTTTGCTCCAGAGAAAAATAAAGCAGTAACAGAATATATACCTTGCAAAAGACAATTTGAATCAGAAGATTACAGGAGTAATCTGTTAGCACACACCTGTAGGCACACCTTGTAATAATGCAGAAGAAGGTATACCAGCAACAACAATTTGAATCAGAGAAAAATAAAGCAATGAAATGTTAGCAACAAACAGTAGCAATCCTTGTGAGTAAAAAATAAAAACACCACCACACAGTAAATCTGCTTAGCCAAACTAAGTCTTAATCCTTTTCCCTTGCTCTGGTAAGTTTCTCTATTCTGCCTTTCAAGCAGTCTTAGAAGGAAAGAGCTCAGGTGAAGCTAGGTGCCTTGGCCAGCAAACCAAGTCTTCTACCTTTCCTTAAGGAGTGTCTCCATAATCTTGCCCACTACTGAGGTAAGACTGACTGGTCTATAGTTCCCTGCTTCCTCCCTGCTACCACTCTTGTGGAGCAGGATCACATGAGCCCTTCTCCAGTTTTCTAGGACCTCTCCTGTGCTCAGAGACTCACTAAACAGTTCTGATAATGGCTCTGCTAGTTCCACCCTTAGCTCCTTTAGTACCCTGGGATGCATGTCATCAGGTCCTATTGCCTTGTCCACCCTGAGCTTATTGAGCTCTTGTACGGCCCTTTCTTTTGTGAAGGGACTAATGCACATCCCCCCCACCGTGTCCACGGTGCCTAGATGAGAGATCTGCCCTACCTTCTCTGCAGTAAATACTGAGCAGAAGTATCTATTTAGGATAGATGTTTTTACATGGTCCTCCGCCTCACATGCCCCCTTATCCCCTTTGATCTTAGCAATATCCCCTCTGGACTTTATCCTTTCACTAATGTATCTATAGAAAGTCTTGTCACCCTCTTTTACTGTTAGTGCTAGTGTTTCCTCATTTTGGGCCTTTGTCTGCCTTACTGCTTTCCCTGCTTCCCTTAGGGAAGTTTGTTATGCCTCCCTATCTTTGTCCTGCTGCATTCCCTTATATTTCTTGAAGGCCAGCCTTTTGGCTCTGGCCTTTTCTGCTACTGTGTTTGAGAACCAAAGTGATTTCCTTCTTCTTTTGCACTTCCTTTTCTCAATAACACAATGTGATGTTACTTTGAGTACTGCATCTTTAATGCTTGCCCACTTTGCCTGTACCCCTCACCTGTATTTCATTTTTCCAGGGCTAGCTTAACTCTGCTGTCCATCTTATCAAAGTCAGCTCCTCTGAAGTCCCATATTTTTGCCTTGGAATGGGATGATTTTTTTCTAGTAGCCAAATTGAACCATACTATGTGATGGTCACTGGCCCTCAGGTGACCGTCTACCTGGAGATCTGTAATCCTTTCCCTGTTAGTCAGCACTAGCTCTAGGATAGCCCTGTCTCTTGTGGGTTGTTGTACCAGTTGTTTGAGGCCCTACCCCTGCAGGGAATCCACCATGTGTCTAGTTCTGGAAGATGTCCCTGCTGGTATTGACCTATCTGTATCTGGCATGTTGAAGTCTCCCATTATCAGAACATCCCCTTTAGCTGTCATGTTTTGTACATCTTCTAACAGCAATGTATCTATGTCCTCCCCCTGGTCTGGAGGCCTGTTCATAACCCCAGTTTGTATGGCTGTCCCATTTCCTGTTTCCAGTGTGACCCACAGTTCCTCTGGCTCGTTATGTGTATTCTGAATTTCTGTAGCTTTGATATTTTCATTGACATAAAGGGCCACTCCACCCCCCAATTTTGCACCCCGGTCTCTTCTAAACAGTACATAGCCGGGTACTGAAGTCTTCCAACTGTGGTTGCTGGTAAACCATGTCTCACTAATGGCTGCTATGTCCAGTTTAGCCTCTGCCATTATTGCCTGCAGATCTGGGATGGGATCTTGTTTCCTAGACTGCAAGCATTTGTGTACATGATTTTCCACTGGCCAGATTTCAGTGTCTTAGTTGTTGGGTGAGGTCTGGTGTTTCCCCTGTGCATTGTATGGGGAGCTGGACCTTTTTCCTTACCTGGTGATGCAAATGAACTACAAACATACTGAACTCCTGAGGATAGTTTACAGAGATTTGGCTCCCAATATAAATTTACAGTAGATCACATTCAACTAAGTTGAGCAGACTATACAGGAGTAATGAAATAGAAGAATACTAACAGTTTTCAACTAGATAGATACGCCAATGCTTTTGGACTAGATAGATACAACAACACAAAATAGCTTTTAGGTGTACACTAAATAACACATAACTGTGTAGCTAGAAACTGGCTGAATAGAATTGTTGTAGTTTAATCTAGAGAAGTTAGTGAGGAGTAAACATAGGCAGAACAGGTCAGCTAAGGTACAACAGAAGTGCAAGTTAACTACAAGTGCAGTAGAGATTAGAGGTTAGCCATAACAGAAGTGCAAGTTAACTACAAGTGCATTAGAGATTATGGGTCAGCCATAGCTAGTGCTACGTAAGGGGGAGAAGGGAAGGTGAGAGAGAGGTAGGTATGTTGGAAGGCAGAGAAGCAGGGTGGTGGTGGAAGGGAATGGAACGAGGAGGCAAAGGAAGAGGTAGGAGGAGAAAGGTCTGCTTAGGCCTAACCCCCTGCTGAGTACTCTGCCTGCACAAGGCAGGGGTCAAGCAAGACAGGAAGACAGCAGGTTGTGGCAGCCAGAGATAGAGTACAAAATGGGGGAAGCAGGTTGTAGGCAGTGAGAGGGAACAGGTTTCAGAAGAACAGAAGAGATGGTGAAGGTGAGAGAGAAGAGAGACCAGGACCCCAGCCTTTCAGTATGTGGAGAAGTGGAGGGAAGAGTTGGGTTAATGGTGTTAGGATAGGGTAGGGACTGGCCCTTGGTACAACTTTGGATTATAGGGAAATCACAGTAAGAGAACAATGGAAGGTCAGAAGGGAAGGAATTGGAGGAAGGGAAGGAATGCTGTTTTTTAGGTGAGTGGGGGTGGAGCTGCAGCAGGGGCATTGCACGGGTACTAAGGGGGTAGGGTTTGTCAGGGGTTTAGAGAGGGAGTTAGGGAGGGTTGTTGCAGGAACAGCTACGTGCAAGGAAGTTTTTAAGGGCAGAACTGATGGAGTAGTAGGAGGATGAGTGGTGAATTTGAGGGGGGGGAATTCCACATTTTTGGGAGGTGGTGAGAGCAATTGGATTGGCCGATGAGGGTGGTTCTGTGGGGGACCACTAGAGTACAGGAATCGGATGATCTAAGGGAGTGAGAGGGAGTGGGGGTGGGGTTATAAATGAGGGGGAGAGATAGGAAGGGAGTTTACCAGCCAGAGCTTGGAGGTGAATTTAAAGCAGTGGGAGAGTTGTCTGTTTGTAAGAGAGGGAAAGGACAGGGCAGGATAGAGATCATAGTGGTGGGTGTGAGGGGAAATAAAGGGCAAAACAGCAGAAGGAATTGAAAAGGGTATCCAATCTGGCCAGGGAAGATTTGGGAGCAGCACCATAGACTACATTACAGTAGTCAAAGATGGGCAGGATCATCTTCTCAACAAGTTCATGCCTAACCGTAGATGGGATGCAACGGTTCCTGAACAGGGCACTAAGCTTGGGGCGCAGTTCTTTTTTGGATGGCATCAATATGTCTGGAGAAGTTTAGGTGTTGATCCAGCCAAACTCCTAGGTACCTGACAGAGGATGTGTCCTCAAGTAAAGTCCCATCAAGGGTGTGGAAAGTGGTCAGGGAGGGAATCCTAGAGAGTCTCTGCCTTATGCCACAGGTCATGGAGACAGTCTTCTTGGCACTGAGAAAAAGTTGATTGTTAGCAAACCAGAGCTGAACCTTGTCCAAGTCTTGCTGCAAGTTGGATGTAACCTCAGCTGAGCAAGAGCCAGGTGCATACAGGACCGTGTCATTGGCATACAAGTGTATAGCAGTGACAGAGGAGCAGCCAGATGGAAGATCATTTAGAAAGACACTTGAAGGTGAATTTAGTGCAGTGGGAGAGTTGTCTGTTTGTAAGAGAGGGATGTGGGAGAAAAGATGGCATGAACCACCTTCCAGAACTTGGAAGGTGAATTTATGTTTGTGAGGAAGGCGGTGTTAAAGTATTCGGACTTTGCTATCCTTGTGGCCCTGGTACAGGCATATCGAAGCTTGCAGAAAGTCATGAGATTGCTAGGAAGCTGGGTTGCTTCATGACGTTTCCAGGCACAATCTCTAGCTCTGATACAGGCCAATAGATCTGGACTACTCCCTGGTTTGTTTGAATGAAGCAAAGGTATTTCAATTCTCTAGGAACATATCGGTAAAATAAGCAAGGGCCTTATCTACAGATAGGATGTTGGCAAGAAGAGGCCAGTCGGAGAGGGCTAGGTTGCGCAAGAGAGATTCTAATTCTAAGGATTTAAAAGAGGGTAGTTGCAAGGTTTTATGCGTGGATTTGGGTCTCTGAACTTTTCTGACTATGAATACGGGATTATGGTCACTGAGTGCGTCAGGAAGGATAACAGAGATGATGACTCTGTAGAGGTGGGAAGTGAGAGCCCAGTCAGGAACGGAGTGATTTTCTGTCTTGTGGTTGGGACGGGTGGGTTCTGATATTAGCTGTGTGAGGTTATGGGCACATATTGCATTTCATATTTTGGTTGTTTTTGGTGACAGCCAGTTTACATTGAAGTCACCTAGGATGTACCGCTCTCCAGAGTGAGAGACGACAGTGATGGAAGTTAGGAGGTCAAGAGAGGTAGAGGGATGGATGTTTGGGCAGCAATAGATATCAGCTATAAAGACAGGAAGAGTAAAGGAAAGGGTAACATGAATAGATAGAGCATCATGGGTCATTGAGTTGAAGGATGAGTAAATTATGAAGTATTGGAGGAAGGTAAGGACATACATGGTGTCACCACTACCCATGCCAACTTGGTCTTGCCTTAAGAGGGAGTAGCCAGGAATGGAGACCAAGTGGTCAGGGATAGAGCTCTTTAGTCATGCTTCTGTAATGATTAGGATGTCTGGTTTTAGAGAGGCCATCATGGTTTGTAGGGGGTCAATTTTTAGTACTAGGCTACAGATATTTAGATATAGGCTCTTGAAGCCTCTTGGAAGGGCTGTAGGATCAGTGGAGGGGGCAGCAGCTGTGGGAGCACCAGAAGTGCTGGAGGCAACAGGGCCAGAGTTGGGATGTATGTCTCCAGAGGAGAGCAGTGTTTGACCCTCAGCAAGCCACTTAACTTCCCTGTGCTCCCAGGTCGCACCTGTAAAAAAGCTGTCAGCTTAGTGTGCTACTCCTGGTTAAACAACTAAAAAAAAAATAGAGCAGGAGTAGAATGAGGATGAGGAAGTGGAGCTTTGGACATTTGTAAGGAGAATCTGAGGAGGCCAGGTGTTTGGAGGGGAATGAAGTGGTAGAGTAAAGGAACAGTAGATGAATTCCAGCAAGGATAGATGGCACAGATAGTAGTGACACATGAGGAATCAGAGAAGTGAGACCATAGTTCAGAGGGGGGAGAGGGAGTAATAGTGAGGATGTAAGTGGGGGATTTGAGGAGGGAGTTATTGGGTTTGTTGAGTTATTTCAAATTGGCATGTTGTAATCAAGAAGGGTTAGTAGAGAGAGGGATAGAAATAGAACAAGCATTTGTCAATGCCCAATGTTGTCTCACTGGTATTGGTAGTGCCAGAGTTAGAGACGCATAATAGGAATGGCAGTGAAGTACTGAAGTGATGCCAAACCCACCCCCACTCTGCAGAGACCCACAGGTGTTGGGGTGTGCCTTTGGGTCGTCAGCTATAACGCTCATGCCATTTTACCTCACCCTACCCTGTAGACACTGACAAGTTGTACTTTGGGGTCTTTGGGTGTTATAGTTACCCCATTCCATAAGGAAATACACTGAGGCGGATGCAGTATAGGAGAATGGGGTGAACTTTGTGGCTGAACACTGCAAGGCACACCACAATGCCTGTCACTGGCTGCAGGGTGGGGGTGAGGGTTGGGGTGGAATAGGGAGGATTACAGCCGATGATCCCAAGTCACATCCCTGTTGCCTGTCAGTCTGCACAAGGTGGGGTGTTACAGTTGGAAACCCTAATGTCATTGGCGTGCATTGGTATTTTCACTCCAAACTTTCAACATGGGCTTTTTGTGACCCCACCTCATGAAGAGCGGCACTATCAGTTTGTTAGCTGAAAGGTGGTTTTGCACAGCGGCTATGCCATTTGGTGAAACAGGTCCGGAAACACATTTTGGGCAGTATGTAAAAAATGAGAACTGTATCATTCATGAGGAGGTGTAAAAAAATAGCAACACTGAAAATCAGGAGTGAAAATATGAAAAATTGGTGAAGTCATGAGCATGCAAAGAAACTGTGCTACACATGTCTGTAACCCAATCAGTTTTGGGATTTTTTTTAACCACATTTTCAACAAAGGCATTTTGGGACCTCCTCTCATGAACAGTGGCATTGAGATTTTGTTAATTTGTCCCAAAAGGTGATTTCCCACTGCGACTACGACATTGTGCACCACAGGTGTGAAAACACATTTTGGGCAGGATGTGAAAAATTACAGCATTACTGTTCATAAGGAGGTGTGAAAAAATGACAGTGTTTGTAAAGTGGCATGAAAATATAGCAAATTTGTGAAGTTACAAGGGTGAATGGAAACTGCGCAACTCATGCTTGTAACAGTAATTTTAAGGACTTTCATCACCAGATTTTCAACATGGGCATTTTAGGACCTCTGCTCATGAACAGTGTCACTGCCATTTCCTCAAACTGTCCCAAAAACTGATTTCACACAGCGACCGTGCTATTCTGCACCGGATGTGGAAAAAACACATTTTGGCCAGGATATGTAAAATGACAGCTGTACTGTTCATGAGGAGGTGTGGAAAAAGGCCAATTTTGAAAATCTGGAGTGAAAATATTACAAATTCATGAAGTTACGAGCATGCGTGGAAACTGCGCAATGCATGTTTGTAAAACAGACATTTTTTTCCACCAAATTTGAAACATAGGCTTTTTGAGAGCCCCCCTCATGAACAGTGGCACTGTCATTTCATTAATCGGTCCTGAAAGGTGAATCTGCGCAGTGATCATGAAATCACCTTTCAGGACTGAAGAACGCCATGACAGTGACTAAATTCATGAGGAGGGGTCCCAATAACCCCATGTTGAAAATTTGGTGTCAACATTCCCAAAAATGCCCAAGGTATGCACCAAAGTTGAAAAACCCTATTTATGCCATTAAACAGCTTACTGGCATTTCTTCAGTTTGCAGTTGGCTTTGAAGAGTGCAGACGTGTTCCGGTCCACGAAGATCGTCTAGCGGACTCTGGAGGTAAATATGGGGTGAGGGAGTGTGGGGAGGCAGGGTGCACAGTGGGTGGGTGCCGGTTGTGGAAGGGGGCAGGGAGACCACGAGTACCTTTTTCTTTTTTACAGGGTAAAAAAGAGAAGGGGAACATTGCGGGATGGTTTTTGTTTTTCAGGCACATTTGGCATGCTGTGGTTGGCTCCCAGCATGTCATCTGATTGTTCAGGGGCGGTGTTGCCAATGGGGATTGGGCACCACTTTGGCACATGGGGGACAAGTGCTGAAGGGGACTGGGCACCCCCCTCAGCACACAACAGATGTGGGGGGAGACATTATGAGAATGGGGAGTGGGCTCCCCAGTCTGCTAAATAAACAGGGATGGGGGACTATAGCTGACAGGGACTGTGCCCACCATCGGCAAAGGAAGACTGTTAGGTGTGAGCGCATGATGCCGAGGGGGATTGAGCACACACTAGGCACACACTTGAGGGGGTCATTATGCCGACAGGGGGTGGACTCCCCCTTAGGCAAATGAAGTGGGTTGGGGAATGCAACAAGGGAATGGGACCAACCCTGTCACCATGTTTACGTGGGGAAGCTGTGCTGCTGCAATAAGAAGCTTGCTTCTCATTGCAGAGGACATTTTCTTAGATGTAGTCGTTACATTACATCTTGCTGGTGTGACGCCTGCATGCTGTCTTACTGGGGACTGAGGGATGCACCTACTGATGCATGCCCTACATTCGCCCACAGTGACTGCACCTCCAAATCTGCTCCTAATGCAATATTTCGCTGGTGCGAAAGTGCGAGCCAACATCAGCCATCAGTCTGTTTGCTGATGATACCAAGGTTGGCGCGGTGGTGGATGACCTAGGGGGATGGCAGGGGTTGCAGGATGATCTGGCAAAGCTTGAAACCTGGTCAGACACCTGGCAACTGGGCTTTAATGCCAAAAAGTGCAAGGTGATGCATTTTGGGATGAAGAACCCAAGGAGGACTTACCAGCTAGGGGGAGTGCAGCTAGCCCAGACAGAGGAGGAGAAGGATCTGGGTGTGCTCATCACAGGGTCAATGAACAACTCGGCACAGTGGAGGAGGGCAGCTGCAAAGGCCAACAAAATGCTGGGTTGTATTGCAAGGGGTATATCCTCAAGGAGGGAGGAGGTGATTCTGCCACTGTATAGGTCATTAGTTAGACCACACCTGGAGTACTGCGTGCAGTTCTGGCGTCCGTATCTGAAAAGGGACATTAAGTTACTGGAGGGAGTGCAGCGCAGGGCTTACAAAGATGATCAAGGGTCTGGGGACTTATCATATGAGGGAGGTTGAAGGAGTTGAACATGTACTCACTGGAGGAGAGGAGAGACAGGGGGACATGATTGAAACCTTAAATACATGAAAGGAATAAACAAGACAGGTACAGAGGGGCTGTTCAAAGTAAGGGAGGGGAGGGCCACCAGGGGCCATGATATGAGACTGGAGCGAGGAAGGTTCAGGAGGGAGATGAGGAGACACTTTTTTACAGAGAGGGTGGTGGCTGGGTGGAATGCGTTACCTGCAGAAGTGGTATGCAGTAGAACAGTGGACTGCTTCAAACGAGGATGGGACAGGACAAGGGGGAGGGTTAATGAAGGGGAAGGGTGGAAGGGAGGGGCAGCTGCAGAATAAGGGGTGCTAGCTGCACATTCGAGCAGACTTGATAGACCTCTAGGCCTTTATCTGCTGGCAAATTTCGTATGTTCGTAACATAAAAAGGGGGAGGGAGGAAAGAGGGCTCTGCATTGCAACAGGGGCCTGATTTTGAAAAAAAAAAAAAAGCTAATATAAGAAGGGAGTGTGAAGAAGATGGAATAACAGCACCACACTGAGATTCAAAGTCATACTCAGAGAATAGTTGGACTCACAGCTGAGCATGTAACTACAGAGCAATCTCAGAGGGAGTTGCCTGAGAAATATCTTCTTACTTCAGTCATGTTACAAAAAAGAACTACGGGCCCTCTAGTGGCAGAACTTTATAATCTGCTAATGGGAAACAATAGAATAGAATTGAGCTGCCTTTCCCATTAAAATAAGTTACATTTATGGCAAGTTACAGAGTGCAGGACATAAGAGAAAGTGCCAATCAAGCCATCAGATTTAAGCCTCAGAAGTGCCCTTAATTCAAAGTAAGGAAAGCTCTACTGGTGTTCCGAGGTGGTCTCTGCAGTAGCGGAGGTGCTTAGATGTGGCTGGGGTCCAGAGGATATGGCTGAAGGTCCTGGGGGGTGGCAGCTGAAATGCTGGAAGTGCCACAAGAGATATATATTGTATTCTAGGGCAGATCACGAAACAAATCCACACAAACAAAAGGTGATCCTCAATTATACAATGGCAAGAATAAATACTGAAATCTGACTGGTCAGTTGAGACCTTGACCCATGATGTCATCCCAGTGTAGCATCATGGATCAAGTTCCAGCACACTTAAGATTGCATCTAATATTAAAGAAATCACTGCACAAGCCAGTCCAAGTTGCCTACACTTGGCATGGCCTTTGCACTTTTGCAGTACTTCTTATTAAAAAAACAAAAACATAAATCTGTTAATCCCACTGCCACAAACTCAACCTAACCCTCCCCCCAGCACACATCTTTGGTGTTCAGTGTGACACAATCCCATTATTGTGCTCATTCATGCATTATTTTCAAATAACTTAAAGGAAGCTAATATTGTCTTCAACTTCACCACTGTCCACCTTGCCGAACCCATGATTGGCTTCACTCCCAGCGTCCAACAGCTAAAGTAGATGAGAGCATGTGCTAGTGCTTCCCCAGCTCTGAACTTGTACTTGGCTGTCTTGTTCTTTCTCCCGGCACAAACACAGTCTTTACCAAGAAAGACTGAAAAACCATAACCATGAGTCAGCGGGATGGTGTCAAGTGAGATAAAGTTCATCATGAACCATGAAGATAGACATGGGAGAAAGAAGCTGCACCACAAACAGCGCTCAGGTTCAGCAGAATAGTATGGAGGTGAGGACAGCAGGGAAAGACAAAACTGCGATTGAAAAAAAAAAAAAAGAACTAAAACAGGAAGCTGAGTCCAGTTGACTAGTAACAGAGAAAGGTGGGGGGGACGGGTACAAAATCTGAGACACCGAATCAAAAGACCAGCACTAGCACCACCTACTGGACAAAGTAATTGTGCACATTTGCATTAAATACACAGCAGAGCCAGCCATGATGCAATGCAGTAACTTGCAGATAAAGTTATGTCATAAAATACTGCAGTAAAAAACAGCTTAATTACTATTGAGTTAAATGATTCCCTGCAGCAAACCATAGCATTTGTGATATACTACAGCATTTCTGCATTGCATCCAGGCTGGTAGTAGCAGCACAGAGACACGATGGAATTTCTGAAGCAGGTTAAAAACATGTGGAGTATGTGAAAAGCACAAACAAGTAAATGTCTGCAAAAAATGCTGATTGCTGCCAAATCATTTGAATAATTTAAAAGTACAGTATGTCTTCACAGCACAGGTCAGGAAGCTTAGGAAAACCAGGAGCAGTTTAAAAAATTCACAAGTGATTTATTATTAACAGTAAAATAAAAAAATCAGATTGTTCAGTATAACTATTTACAAAGGCAGTATAACCAAAGAAAGTCCATCTGAGCTCCTTCTCAATTTCCAAACTCAGTCTCTCTCAGCCTCTGTCTCTTTTTTTTTTAGAACATTGCAGCTCCTTTTTATAAGTCTGTGAAGGAGCTCGTTAAGAAAATAGCATGCTTCTCACAGTGTTCTTGTAAGATTCCAGTGTTCTTGTCAGTTTCAGCAGGTGCAGCAAAAAGAACATTGTGACCTAGAAATGACCTCTTGTTTACATTTTCTGCAAAAGGCTTAAAAACTGCAACTCAGGTTAACCCATTGAGTTCCAAATAGCTGTGCAATCATATTAACAGTATTTAGCTTTTGCAATCATTTCAACACCATTACTATATACGGTTTTAAACAAAGGGATCCCAGTATCAATTACATTTCCACAAAATGATTCACATATATTTTTATAACAGCAGATATGCAAGGGGGAATAAAATGCAGAACAGCAAGTGAGGGTAGTGAGATAGTGTGAGGCAGAGAATTACAAGACAGTCAGGGTGATCAAGTCCTAGGTCTCATGAGAAAATCTGGTTGCGAAACCAGACAGAGAAGAGACAGAAAGGAGAGAATAGAACAGATCATTGTATTTAAACTCTTTCTGCATAAGATCTGGGATAGGGCCATATTCAACCCTGTTGCACAGTATGATAAGAAAAAGTGGAATCTTGAGATAGAAAACAAGAAATATACAAAAAGAAGTTCTCCATGAAGAAGCCATTTAATAAGCATGGCAAAACATTGGGGCCTTTTGAATAAATAAAACAGAGTGAAAATACATAAAGGACTGATAGATTTATTTTTGATTTGCGCCCCCCCCCCATTGATTTGATGACTGATAACAGATGGAGACTGACTGGAACAATGACTAGCAGCAACTGGTAACTGATAGAAGACAGAGGCATGACTTCTGTAAGGAGAGAAGGAACGGCGTGATTAAAGGGTAAGAGAACCACTATCAAACTCCAGCTCACAGTAGAAACCTACTACTAGCGAAAAACTTAAAGACACATACTGTACTACATTATGTCAGCCTTCTGAACTCAGAACAGAAAAAAAACCCTGTGAAGAAAGTCTGTGGAGATCCATGGTCTCAGCTGCCATCTCTCCTGCCATAGGAAGTTATTACTGTGACAGTTCAGAATGCTAATTTGGAGTTCAAAATTCAGGGGACATTTTTGGAGGGATATCTCTCTCTCTCTCTCTCTCTCTCTTTCCTTCTAATGGGATATGCAGGAGTGAAATGAGTCTCTCTGCAGCTAAAGTAAGATCCCTGTGAAGGAGGCCTACCCATCAAAGCATGGAATGAGAAAGGTAGCAACTGCTGAAAGGCTATTACCCAGCCTCAAGACTGTGAGAAGGCCTATCCTTGAATGGAAACTATTTATTTGTTAACCAGTTGGGTGCACTGGTCCCAGGGACCACTTTCAGGCATGACCCAGGCCATAGAGTTGGCACATATACATAGTCACAGAAAAATAGATATACAATAAGAGTACAAGGATTCTTAGTAGGACAAATACATACAAAGAGAATCGAAGAATAACATATGTTGGTGCAGTATAGGTATAGGACAATATGATCTAGCAATATGGTGGTATTGCAACAATGGAAAGAAATTCAGGTGTCAGAAGGATGCTAAAGGGTACTATAGAAAGGGGATATGTAATGAGACTAGGTGGACCTTAGGCAGACACATGGAAAATAGCTTTCAGAGGTGCTTCTGATGCAGTCTCCACAGATAAAAGGGCCCCTGTTGGCTTAGGTCCCAACTCTCAGGCATCTCAAGTCTTAAATGCTACGCCTTGAAGTGACACCAAACAAAGGTCTGCAGAGCTAAAGCTTCTCCTGGAGCACTGGACTTTGCCATACAGTGGAACTACCAGGAGGTGCTGCAAGAGACAAGTGGCTTACAGAGAAGGACCCCAGCCCAAGATGAGGGACTCACCATCAAGATGCTGACTTCAAGGTTTTTTAGTTGTTTAACCAGGAATAGCACACTAAACTGAAAGCTTTTTTACAGGTGCGACCTGGGAGCACAGGGAAGTTAAGTGACTTGGTCAGGGTCACACAGTATGCAAATGGAAGTTGTGGGATTCAAACCCAGGTCTGGTCTGCTGGATGTCGCCGGATTTGCAGATCAGATCCTAAACCACTACGCTATACTGACTCCCATTTGGAAGGCTATGGGTGTAGTTTAATAGACAAGCAGCCAGCAACTCCACTACATAAGCAAATCCTCTGAGCATCTCTCTCAAGCACTTTTTCTTTACACCGAGAGGCTCTGTCAGTCTGTTCTTTGCAGCTACTAGGGCTTGCCCCCCCTCCCACCTTGCTGTATTTTGGCCTCTGCTTGTTTTTGCTGGACTTCTGTTTTCTGTTCTCCTGCATTTGGTTTGCATTGCTTGCCTCCAGCTGTGCGCTTCTTTGAGTTGCTTGTTCCCTGTTAACATACTAACATACTACTTGCCAGCAGATTAGGCCTTATGGTCTATTGAGTCTGCTCGAACCTCAGATCCCTAGTTGAGTGCCGAGACCCTCCCCCCCTTGTGTTCCAGAAACCCTCATCATCCATCCCCACCCCCCTGGGCCAGGCCATCATCTGATACATCCACTTTCTGTGTCTGTCCCACCCTCTCTTGAAGCCCTCCACTGTGGATCTCTGAACCAGCTTGCCAGACAGTTCATTCCAAGGGTCCACCACCCTCTTAGTGAAAAACCTCCTCCTCTTCCCCCATCACCCTTCCACCTTCCAACTTCAAACCATGCCCTCTGGTGATACCTCCCTGCTTTAGTCTAAAGATCCCCTCCATGTTTACCTTATTTATTCCCTTGAGGTACTTGAAGACCTCAGTCATGTCCCCCCTGTCTCTCCTCTCCTCCAATGAAAAACAGGCAGAGCTCCTCAAGTCTGTCCTCATACGTCAAATGCCCTAGTCCTCGTATCATCTTAGTTGCCCTCTTCTGTACCCTCTCCAGGAGCTATATGTCCCTCTTCAAGTGTGGTCTCCAGTACTGTACACAGTACTCAAGGTGTGGTCCAACCAGTCCATTGTACAATGGCAGAATCACTTCCCTGCTCCTAGAGGTGATCCCCCTTACGATGCATCCCAACATCCTGTTTGCTTTGCTAGCTGCTCTCCTGCACTGCTCAGAGGTATTCATACATGCATCCACCATGACCCCTGGGTCTTTTTCCCCTATTGAGGTCTCCAGCACCTCCCCTTCCAGGGTGTACCTGTGTTTAGAGTTTCCCCACCCAAGATGTAACACCTTGCTCTTGGTGATATTGAAATTTAATTTCCATGTGTGAGCCCAGCTTTCCAGGGTGTCCAGGTCCTCTTGCAGGGCCAACCTCCCCTCTTCCTCCTCAACTACTGCTCCCATCTTCGTGTCATCAGCGAAGAGACTCATTTCACACCCTATACCCTCCCTGATGTCCGATATGTATGCATTAAACAGGATCAGACCCAGGACCGAGCCCTGCGGTACCCTACTACCGACCTCTCTAGGGTTCAAGAGCTCCCCACTGACCACTACTCTCTGGGTACATCCAGCTAGCCAGTTTTCAATCAATCTAACCATCAAAGGGCCTACTCCCCTCAGTGTTTTTGTGTCTTTTGTTTTACATTCTTTTTTTGGGGGGGGGGGGCTTCTGTTTCTAAATGCCTTGTATTTTTGCTAATCCAGAGCTCATACTACTTGCTTCCATTTACTCACAATGCAACTGCAATGGTTACCTGTGTGTTTCAGTTCAAACTGCTTCCCTGCTGCTGCTCTCCATGCTATGCACCTTAGTTCTTTTCACCTGGTTCAGGCTCACTCTGAACCCTAGCCCATGATGCTCAATCCTGCTTCCTGAACTTATACTACATTCCTCATTATTACTGTTTTCACTGCACTGCCTAGCCAATTTGCTCCTTTCAGAGCGTTGCCTCACTACAGTCTATATTCATTCGCGTTGCTACCCCTGTAACTCATAATAACTCAATACTGATGCTGTTCTATTAATTTGCACACTGCTGTTATACTCTGGAGATCAGCTAAGCTACCGTTGATGCTGTAAACTAATTTTAATATCTGCACGTGGGTCACGGCATCTTGTTTTTCCTATTGCGGGGGACAGGAGGTGTTGTTGAGGAGCCATGGCCCCGTGTGGCATACTTAACTCATGTTTGAATCCTGCCTTCATTACTAAAATCCTCCAAGTATTTTGTCACCTTTCATTGGCTTCTTTGATGGCCTGGGTGGCTTGCCCCACTATTCATATTTGCTGATCCTTCGACCTCCATGCAGGTCCAATCATTTGTTTACTCTGCTTATTGACCTACAGTACATGCAGGTCCACACATTGCTTATGCAATTCATTTGCTCAACGCTCACTACTACCATGTTTGACCTACATGAGGGTCCCAGCACTCAGTGCTTCATTCAGCTCCTCCTCAACTGTTTTCTGGGACATGCCAGCCATAATCATTCCATGGTGCAGGGCCTCCCTGCAGCTGACGGTCTCACCCTGCACCTATGAATTCTGCATCTTGAGTGTGCCTGACTTGGAGTGGAGTCCTTCTCATCTGGCCCATAGCTGGAACTAGCCTCACTCTGGTCCTGACTTTAGCTGTTTAAAACTCGATGGCCGATCCTGGTATAGAAAATAAGACTAGCTATGAAGGGTGGTTACAGCAATCTCCTTTGGCTCTAGTATTCTACTAGCAAGGCATCTTCACCGCATTATCCGTACGACTGCCTCTGGTTCACCTGATTTGTTTTCAGGGCATGTAGGCCACGTGAGTACCTCAGCAGTCGTTACTCTCCTCCTCTCATCTTGGTTGCCTCAGATGTTGCAGAGTACTCTCACAGCCTTCCACGGTGTTCCCGTTAGAGGGATCAGGCGAGAGCTTTCCTTCAAACTGGAATATTCACCCCCTCTTTAATTGGGTTTCTGAATTGCAGCAGCAGAGCGATCACTAAATAAAAATCTCTAGCCTGGAGGGAAAGTGACCAATGCCTTGGATAGCCAGCGATTTCCTCCTCAAAGGTTTTTTTTTTCTCTCCTTCGTGCCTCAGGTCATAAACGTTAGTTAGCTGTAGTTAGTGTTCCCCAGTTCCTTTAGGTAGGTTCCGCTGTTGGACAGAGGTGGATGGTGTTCCTACTTGCTGTTCTTTCTCTCCTTAGGAGGCCACCTCAATCTCCAGTGCAACCCATCGTATTCATGCCATTGCTAACCTGCACATATCCTTTTGTTATCAAGCTGCCTGGTGCTAATCTACTAGTATGCCTCACAGCTATTGATTACAAACGTGCTTCATACTACTACTTTTCTTTTTGGGGATGCTTCCTAAGGTACCTTTAGCTAAAGGAATCATCCCACAGCACCTCAATGGGTGGAATCCTCTGCGAGGATTCCTTGCCTTTGGTACCCCTACAGGGTGTTAATTCCTCTGGAACAGAGAGTGTGAACTGCCAAACCAAGTAACACAGTTGCACAAGCATAATATCATACTAACTGCATAGGCCATTGTATTGGAAGGCTATGCATGTAGTTCAATGGACAAGCAGCCAGCCACTCCATCTTCCTGTGCTACATATACAATTCCTCTGAGCCACTCTCTCAAGCACTGCTTCTTTGCCTCACCATCCTCCCCTCCTCCTCCAGCAGGATCGCCTCTCTTCTTGGGATGCTTCCTAAGGTACCTATAGCCAAGGGAATCATCCCATGACACCTCTAGGGGTGGAACCCTTTTTGAGGGTTCCTTGCCTCTGGTACCTCTACGGGGTGGTAATTCCTCTGGAACAGAGAAAGCAAACGGTCAAACCAAGTAACATAGTCGCACAAACATATATCATACTGGCTGCGTAGGCTATTGAATGCTACAGTAGAAACATAGAAATATACAAGCCGTCAGCAGATAAGGACCACTTTGCTCACCTAGTCTGCCCTAACGTCTCTACCTATGGTAGAGAAGTTAGGGCACCCTTGATTGATTGATTGATTGAGTACTACCGGAGACCCTACTTGGACTCCGGCTTCCACCTCCCTTTGCCTCTAAGGTTCCCTTGTGTCTATTACATGCATCTCGAATCCTGTGACCATTCTAGACTCCACTACTTCCTCTAGGAGGCTGTTCCAAGAGTCCACCACCCTCTTTGTGAAGAAGTACTTCCTCACATTTCCTCTGAGCCTCCCCCTTAGAAACATAGAAACATAGACTTTGACAGCAGATAAGGACCTCTTGGCCCACCTTGTCTGACCATTTCCCTATGTATTGAATAAGCTGTAGATCCTAGTAAACCAACAGCCTACTTCTTCCTACCCCCCACCAGAATTACCTTAAGTCAGTCAATTGCATTCTTGAATTGCCCCACTGTTTTTGACCTCACCACCTCCTCAGGAAGGCCGTTTCATGCATCCACCATCTTCTCTGTGAAAAAATACTTTACATTGCCCCTGAGCTGTCCCCCCTCTGTCTTCACATTGTGTCCCCTTGTTCTTGCACATCTTTTTCTGAAAGATGCTACCCTCTTGGACTTTGTTGATTCCCTTGAGGTACTTGAAAGTTTCTATCATGTACCCCCTCTCCCTCCTTTCCTCAAGGGTATACATACTGAGCTCCTTTAGTCTCTCTTAGTAGTGCTTCTGTTGCAGACACTACACCATTTAATTGCCCTCCTCTGGACTGCCACATCCTGTTTCTGTCCTTGTGGAAATGGGATCTCCAGAACTGCAAGCAGAACTCCAGATGGAGTCTCATCAACTGTCTGTACAGAGGGATAACAACTTCCTGTTCTCTTCTAGGGATGCCTCTCCCTATACATCCCAGTATCACCCCAGCCATCCTAATTGCCTTCTCACATTGCTTGCTTACCTTTAGGTCACCTTTTATGACTACTCCAAGGTCCCTTTCCATTTGTGTTATTGTTAATACTCCCCCATCCCCACTGTGTACTCTTTCCCTGGGATTTTGTTTCCCAGGTACATTACCTTGCACTTCTTTGCATTGAATCTAAGCTGCCATACTTTTGACCATTCCTCCAACCTTGCCAAGTCCCTTCTCATCCATTCCAGCCCCCTTGTGAATCTACCCTGTTGTAGATCTTTGTGTCATCTGCAAAGAGGCATACTTTTCCTGCAATGTCACTAATAAAGACATTAAGAATAACCAGAACCAGTACTGAACCCTGCGGTACCTGGCTAGTAACCCACTAGTAACCCCCCTTTCTTTGGAGCGGACTCCATTTACTATTACCCTCTGTGTCCTGTTGTCCAGCCAATTTTTTACCAGGCTACCACCCTTGGACCCACTCCCAGTCTGGCTAATTTGTTTATTAATCTTTTGTGTGGGACTGTGTCAAAGGCCTTGCTAATGTCTTGGTAGGCCATGTCCACAGCCCCTCCCTGGTCTACTACTTTAGTCACCCAGTCAAAGAAATCTATTAGATTCATCTGACATGACCTTCCCACTGTAAATCCATGCGGCCTTGGGTCATGTGCCCTGCTGGCCACTAGGTACTCAACAATTCTTTCTTTCAGAAGTGATTCCATCATTTTCCCTACCATTGAGGTCAAGCTAACAGGTCTATAGTTTCTTGCCTCTGCTTTGCTCCCACGTTTGTGAAGGAGAATCACATTCACCCTTCTCCAGTCCTCAGGTACCACACCATTCCCCCATGATTTGTTAAAAAGGGTAGTCAGTGGTGTCACTAGTTCTCCCCTTAGTTATTTTAGAATTCTGGGGTGAATCCCATCAGGCCCCATTGCTTTGTCCACCTTCAGTTTTAGGAGTTTTCAGAACCCTTTATTCTGTGAAAGGACTAGTATCAACCCTCCTATCCAGAGTGCTTCTATTGATTGGATTAGGTACCTCCCCCTCCTCTTCATTTGTGAATACTGAGCAGAAGTATTCATTCAGTATCCCTGCTTTTCCACTGTCCCTCTCTGTCCAGCCACCCTTCCCTTTATTAAATCTCACTATCCCTCCCTTGGTCTTTCTTCACTCCCTAATGTACCTATAAAAGGTTTTATCCCCCTTCTTAACCTAGTTGGCTATTTTTTCCTTGGTTTGGGCCTTTACCATTCTGACTGCCTTCCCCACTTCCTTCTGCTTTAACTGGTACAATTCTCTGCCCTGCTCTTTCTGTGTTTCCTTATACTTCCTGAATGCTATCTTTTTCTCCCTAACCTTCCCCACCACCTCTTTTGAGAAACAGTGTTTTTTTTTTTCTTTCATTTTGATTTGTTTATCTGCTTCACACAAAGGCTTGTTGCCTCTGTGATGACAGTTTTGATGTCTCCTCACTGTTCCTCCACCCCTCCTTCTTTCCTGTTTGCTAGTGCTTTTCTTAGGCATTCTCCCATTTTGACAAAGTCAGCCGTCCTAAAGACCAGTACCCTCACTTTCGTATGGCTTGACTCTGACTGTGTTTATCATGAACCACACTGTTTGGTGATCACTTGTTCCCAGATGGCTACCCACTTCTAGATCTGAGATCCTCTCTCCATCCCCATTTGAAAGTACCAGGTCTAAGATTACTCCCTCACAAGTGGGTTCCAACACTAGCTGTCTGAGGCATGCCCCCTGTAGGGCATTGAGAATGACTCTGCTCTTGGATGTGGCTGCAGCAAAGGGGTCCAGTTAACATCTAGCATATTCAGGTCCCCCATCAACAATATCTCCCCATTTTATGTCATCCTAAAGATGCCTTCTATAATTCCTTAACCATTTCCTTCCCCTAAGATGGGGGTCTGTATACAACCCCTGTGCAGATTGTGGTGCCATTTCTGGTCTCTAGGGTGACCCACAGTGCCTCCGATCCTCCATGTTTATCCTTTTGTTGCATTGTCTTGATCCCTTCCTTTACATAGAGCGCTACCCCTCCTCCTCTTCTACCCTCCTTGTCCCTCCTCTAGATTGTGTACCCTGGTATGTTGACACCCCAGTCATGGTTCTCTGTGTACCATGTTTCTGTGACTGCCATGATATCCAGGCATCCCTCTTCCATCAAGGCCACCAGTTAAGGGAGCTTGTTAACTAGACTACAGGCGTTGGTACTTATTACCCTCCATTTTTTGATGGCCTTACCCCTTTTTGTCCCATCCCTGCCCTTACTGCTTTGCCTTTTTCTCCATTTACCCCTGCTCTTCTCCTTGTTGACTTCCCTCTCTTGATGTTTACCTGACTAAGTACCCCGATTTTTGGGAGAGGTCTAGGATTTACCTGCTCCTTTTCAGTACCTCCCTCTTGGCTAGTTTAAATGCTTGCCAATGAATCATTTAAACCTATCACCTAGCATCCTGGTTCCTCTCCTAGACAGACGCAGACCATTGTGCCAGTATAGGCTTGTATCCCTTTAGGCAGACCCCCAGTCCCCAATGAAGCCAAAACCATGAGCTCTGCACCAGTTTTTCAACCATTGATTGAATTCCATGGTGCAGAGCACTCTATCCTCAATCATGCCATAGACAGGCAGTACCTCCGAGAAGGTTGCCATGCATGTTTCTTGTCTAAGGCCCCTCATCAACTCCACAAACTCCTCCTGCACTGCTCTGATCCCTTTTCCAGCCAGGTAATTTGTTCCTAGGTGAACAATGACATCCAGCACCCTTCTCATGCAGCTGCAATCCTGAGGAATCACCTCCTGTCCTTCCAAGCCATGGTGCCAGGTAGGCACCTTACCTCCCTCTCCCCCCTCCCCAAGTTCTACCCTCCTAAGAATGGGGTCCCCCACCAGGAGTTTTTTTCCTTCCCCTGTGGGGTCCCATGCCACCCTCCTGTGGGTCTCTGGCAGTGCACTTGATTGCTATGTATGTGACGGTGATGTCATGAATTCTGCAACCCAATAAGGCCACACCTCTACTGAGACAGAGTAATAAATCTTCATTGCTGATCTAGTCTGCTTTAACTCCTTGCCAGTTTCTAAATTCTTGCTGGCCCATTTGATTTTCAAATCATATATCATACCCCCCCCCCCACCAAAAAAAACAGAGTGCATCAACACACAAAATAAAACCAATTAAATGTATAACATGCCTATTGGCTACCACTGATACTCATTTATCAAAAGGGGAGCAGTCACATTAATGGCACAAAGACCAAATGTGATGCTGGTCCATATTTGCACTTTGTGTGCAAAAACAGTGTTTTTTGGTTTTGTTTTGTTTGTTGTTTGTGTACTGATTACTACAGTATCATAGATAGAATCAGACAGTTTCTGTTGACTTGCAAGTTGACATTTTCTGTAACTACAAATCCCAGAATCCCCTTCGGCTAACATTTGAAGAGGGCTGCCGCAGATAGAGATTCAATACCCTGCAGTGTATGTTAGAGTTGTTATAAGCTAAGTAACTACTTTACATGATAGCATCCATTTAATAAATACATTTTTGTATTTATATGCATAATATTTTTATTTATCACTAAGTATTTTTATATAAAATAAGTTTGTAGAGAATGAAGAGGTGTATCAGCTATAATTGTGATAAATCAACATGTTTCACATCTTGTGTTGTGAGTTAAAGTTTTTTTATTTTTATTACTGGCCCAGAGATATCATTACTGGAATGCATATGATGTCCCTCTGCATCCTTCACAAGTTTCACCTTCTTGTTACACACATTATCGTATAGTGGTGCTCAGGGTTATATTCCTTCTTGTCTAATAATGTTGTGACACCATTGTCACTCTGCCCTGAGTAATGATTAGACATAATGAGTGGAAACTCATAACAATTAAACAATCTGTAGTGATGGCTTTATCCATTCTTGCCAGTTCATGTCTAAGGTACTGATGACATGACAAGAGACAGAGGAACAGGACACTGAACACCACTGTACATATTGAGGCTAATGTGTAGTATGACAAAATGTTGTCTGTGTGGTATGATTTCTCCAAGAATCCTTATAAGAAACTACACTGAACCTGTAAGTCATCTTCTGATGTAGAAGCTAAGTTTTAAGCACTGGTTCCAATTCAGTTACTTCTCCATCTCTACAGGCTATTTAGTTGTCTTAGTAGATGTTTTTGATATACACACAGGTAGTAAGTATGCTTTTCAATCTGTATGATGTAGTTTATGTTCTTAATCAGCTATTCCATTGTTGGTGAAATGAATATCTGCTCTGCTATAGAACTCTGTGGTTGAGAGGGACATTAACTACTGTACATCACACAGTTCTAAAATGTACTTAACACCAAAGTGCAAATCAGAAACACCCACTGAGGTTACTATTAGGCCCTTATAAACGGAATGATAAGAGAATTGGAACAAGTTTTTTAAAACAGCTTTTATGGGGAAAAAATTATTTACAGGTTCAAAGAAGTTGTCTTTTAAAAACCATTGTTTTCAACCGGCCCGTGGTATAGTAGGCTGAGGCAGGGGGTCCTCACAGTCAGCCAAGCCAGAGACCCTGGTGTGAGAATGAACTAGGGCCACTTGGAGGCCAACTGGGGGAAGGACAATTGAGCATCTTTGGACAGTTCTCCTCCTTTGCAGGGGGGCACATCATGTACCACTGTTTCACCTCTGCCTAGTGGAAGCAGGGTGACAGGGACAGCGGTCACTGAACTGGCTGGCCAGGTACAGATGCAGAATCATCACTGCACCTTTACAGTGTATGTGTGTCACTGCATGTATGCCAGTCCAGGGGAAAGCTATAAAATAGAAAAACAGCTTGAACAGCAGATGATGGTGGCACTGCAGATGGCTTCTCACCACCCACTACAGGCACCCACCCACTCACAGTGGTTCAAGAGGTAAGAGGGTAAGTCCCAGGTAGGGTGGGTGGCAGTGCTGGGGGGCATCAGTGGAAAGAGGGACTACCTGAGCAAGAAGCAGATAAACAGATAATAGAAAAAAAGCCTTTTTCTTCCACCATGGAGAATGATGGAAGATCAAAGGCCATCATCTGTGTAATGAATTGTGTTATTGATACAGGACTTGGGTGATTATTGAGCAACATCCGGACAGGGCAGAAATGTCTTCCCTGGAAAATAGAAGGCTAAGAGGAGAAATCTTGTTTCTTTTTTATTTTAAAGGGACTGAATAAAGTAGATTGTGGGAAACATTTCAGCATTTTTACAGCAGTAGAACTAGAGAACATACTGTAAACTTAAGTGGAGATAGAATTACAGGTAATGTGATGAAGCATTTCATCACTCAGCACCATAATAAAGGTAAGGGACAGGCACCCAAAGGAATGATGAAACTGGAGAGTGCTGAATATTTAAATCTCAAGTTGCATTAGTTCCTTATGTAGAACAGTGCTGTTAGACACAACATATAAATATGTACATTAGGGATGGAGGTTCACAAAAAGGGTTACAGAAAGAGTATGTTTAACTACAGAATTAGTATGCCTGGAGGAGTTAATCACTTGGCCTTGGATTCCCAGAGGTTTCTGCCATTGGCAGTTTTCTCCTCCATATTGCTAAAATCCATCAAATGTACAGGTAGCAATTTATATTTAACACAGGCTAAAGATTTGTCACATACTATTGACTGCTGCTACCTGGTTGGCAGAAGATGATCACAACTGACTCATGATAAGTGTTTACCTAGCATTTTCCTAATTGTTTTTTTGGTTTTTTTGCAAATGATTGCCATTGCTTTATCAAATACTAAAGTCTATACACCATATTTGCAAAGATTTTTTTTTGCTTTAGTCATAAAGGGTATGCACTTTGTATACTATTTTCAGTGTTTGTACCTGAATAGTAAAATGGTTTAAATCAAACAACACAATCTAAAATAATACAGGTTAGAATGAGGAAGTCAAAACATAACAGTGTCAGTGGCTCAGCAGGTAGCACACTTGTCTGAGGCTGGAAGATCAGAAGGCTGTGGGTTTTGTCCCCACACAAGGCACTTGGGTTAAATTCCAATACTGACACTGTAGTGTAGCATGAGGGGGGTGCTGCACTCCTGAGATGCCGTCTTTTGGATGATACATTAAACCAAGGTCTCATCTGCCTGTTCAGGTGGATGCTAAAGATCCCATGGCACTTCTCGAAAAGTGTAGGGGAATTTCCCCGGTGCCCTGGCCAAACCCCCATTCGCTAAAAATACCACCAGCAGGTTAATCTGGTTCAAGGTCAGTTGGCATTCATTTGTATCCCCTCCTCCAGGTTGTGCCTGAAAATAGGCAGAATTTGTCTAGTGCACTTACCCAGTCAACAAAAACTAAATGAATAAAAACCATGTCATTTTATCATTCTCAGAAAGCAACACAGTGCCAGTGGCATTTCCCCTGGGTGAGAGTGGGAGTCAAGAGCTGTCTGAGGCTCCACAGAACACAGCCAAATGTCAGTATCACAGCCAGACCCACACAGTGAGCAGACGTCAGCTGAAGGTACCAGTCAGCATGAAAGTCCTCTGGACTGAAAGGGACAAAGTGAGGTGGGACTAGCTAAAGTCAAAATTTACTTTTGGCCACCTCTGCCTCCTAAGAAAACAGCACAGCCAGATTCCAGTTGGGTTGGTGCCATAAGCCTTCTGAGGTCCCCTGGCGCTACCAAACACCAGCATCATGGCTGGACCCACTCTGAGCTCAGGAGGCAACTAGGGTTGACCATCAGCCAGCCTTCCTCACTGAAGGGGCAAAAAAAGAGTCAGGACTTGCTGAAGCCAAGCTTTAAATGTAGCCATCTTTGCCTTCCATGCAACACAGTGCCAGCAAGATTTCTGTTGAGAGGGCATCAAAAACTTTCTGAGGCCCCCCCAAGGACACAAGCAAATGCCATTACCACAACTGAACCCTTGCAGAGACCACAATTCACCTTATGGGCACCAGTCAGCAAACCAGTCTTCTGGATTGGAATGGACCAAGGGAAGTGGGACTTCCTTAAGCCAAGGTTTTACCATGGCCACCTCTGCCGTTCTGAGAATATAGCACCAGTGGGATTTCTGTTGGGAGGGGATCAAGAGCCATCCAAGGATTCCTAGTCTCACCACACATCAGCATCATGGCTGGACCTAAACAGAATCCATGAGGCAGCCAGAACTGACCAACAGCTAGCACTCGTAATTAAAGGGACAAAATGGAGGCAGGACTTGCTGAAGCTAAGATTTAAACTCAGTCACCTCTGCTCTTTCAGTAACACTGGTGGGGTTGTGAGCTGCCTGAGGCTCCCCCAGGACACCACCAAATGCCAATTCCACCAAGCTGGTTAAACAGTAAATCTGCTGTCTGTCTAAACAGCGATGTGTGCAATGTCAACTATGATCACAGTCTGCATTGTGCAGTCAGGACAACAAGTGTGTTTTCTGTGGGGGGCTGTGCCCCACTCACCCCCATGTGGGTGGGCTTTGCCCCCCAACCCCGCAGACTTTACTATAATCACATCCTTGACTGAGGTGTTTGGGGAAGGTGTGCAAGTCCTGGAGAAGCAGTTCTGGGGGTCCACGTGACCATTACAGTGACCAACATTGTCCTGTCAATTTATCGCTATAAGTGACTAGTTGCTGTAATATTTTTGACAGAGTTATGTGCATCCCTATATGCCAGCATCATAGCCAAACCCATGCTAAGTCCACAAGGTAGCCAGATCTGCAAGCTTATTAGCCAACCATTCTGACTGGAGGGAAAAAAGGGAGGTGGGACATGCTGAAGCCAAGATTTAAACATGTCCACCTGGAACATGCTGATGTCAAGATTTAAACATGCCCAATTCTGCAGTTCCTGCAAAATAGTGGCAGTATGTTTTTTGTCAGTTGGAACACAAATTATTCAAAGCTCTACAAGGACCTCACCATGCTCCAGCACCATGACAACACCCAGGCAAAGTCTCTCTGTGTACCTGAAGCCATCCGTCAACTGGCCAGCCCATCATATTGGGGGGGGAGAAAAACGGAGAAACTGACATTTAATCTCAGCTGATTCTGCTCACCCAGCAACATAGCATCAAAGAGATTTCCATTTGGTGGGGGTTACAAGCCATTAAAGGCTCCTCAGGACTCTACCACATGCCAGCATCATGGCTGGATCTATGCTTAGTCCACAAGCAGCTATAGCTGCCAGTCAGTGAGCTAGCCATTATGTTTGGAGGGAAGAAAGTAAGGCAGGACCTCCTGAAGCTGAGATTTAAACTTGACCAGCTGTACCATTCCAGCAACACAGCAACAGTGGAATTTATGTTGGGTGGGGTTCTATGCTGTTTAAGGCTTCCCAAGATGGACCCATATGCCAGTATTGTGGCCAGACCCATGCTGAGTCCACAAGACAGCTGGAGCTGGCAGTCAGACATCCAGAACTCCTGCTAGTCATGAAGCGTGAAGTTGAACAAATCTGTCACAGTTCATAAAGCAAATCTGCCTTACAAAGTGCCAGTTTGCAGTATGTGATAAATGATGAAAGTGTCATACAATGCAGAATAACAAACATTCACCGCCTACAACAAGTGGTGGCATATTCCAGATGCTACATAAGAAGGTATAGCTGATTATATACAACTCTCAACCACAAAATAAGCAAAAACAAAAATAACATACAACACTCAACCATCTTTCTTGTTCCTAAACAGATGGAATGTTACTATTCACCTTAATATCTAAGAATTTGAGGGGAAACAGAAGGGGGCTACATCTGGAGAGCTTATCAGATTCCAGTGAGGTACAGAGGCAGAGTCCTGTCAAGGAACTTCAGGGGGTTCAAGCTAAACAACTAAGAGTTGTTGGTACCAATGAGATCCCAGCTGCCCATTACACAGATGAGGGGGTATTGGGTACCTAGTAATGGGAGAAGCAGAATCCTCAATCTGCTGGCATCTTAGAGGGTGGGCACTCAGTAATACGGAAGGACCTATGGTCCAGAAAGGGACAAAGACAAGGCCATAGGGCCTCTGGGGGTGTCAGGGATTTGGATTATGAGATTGGTGGGTATGGGGTGGAGCATTTGATATTTAGTAGGTAAGGAAGAGTGCCAAAATATAGTAGGAATACATTTCTCAGGAGTCTAGGTGTGACAGTCTTTCAAAAGTGGTGACATGTGCTAGCAAAGTGTGTGGTTTGATCACTGTCGGAACAACAGGGGGTACGACAGCTTCTAAGAATGAAGCACTTCACTTCAATGCTGACCACCATCAATCACCTCAGCTCCATGAAGGAGGGGTGAAGGACTGCCTCAGATAGCCCTAGGAAGCTAGAAGGTAAAACTAGGGGGAGTGATCTAGGGGATTTAGTGGACCTTGTGTCAGAAGGTATGTACCCCTTGCCAGAAGGGCATTAACGAGAGACAATCCCACAATATATGCAGTTAGCCTCCACTTGGAGAATCATACAGTACCTCCTGCAGGCAGAGGGAGGAATTAAATTTTTGGTAATAGACGACTGCAGGGGTCTGATACCACTAGTGAAAAATTTTGTTTTGAATCAAATGGCTGCAGATATCCCTGTTGGCTGCATGAGCTTGTGGCCAGCAAAAAGCCCATTGTTAATCTGTGATCAAGATATTCAATGACCTTGCCCATTTCTCCTTACTGGCCCTTGTCTAACTAGGGGCTAAGAGGCGAGTGTGCTGCCCCTAAGGTATTTGGTTGTTTTTTAGTGAGTGAGGGGGTTAGGATGCTTCTTAGTTGGACATACTTCCAGAAGACTTGCTTGAGAGGTTGACAGAATGAATACAGCCTGAAAAGTATTCCATATGGATTTGGTCTTTCATTAGGATGTCTGTGGCTGTCCAAATACCGTTACATGTCCATATTTTTAGGAAAGTGTCTGGCTTTCCAACCAAACCATAGGGTTCCCACAAAGAGGGACATACTCCAGAAGTCACATGTCAGAGTGAATACATTTTCTAAACCTACACATGCTTTGACAGAGTTCATTATTGTGAGGTGTTGTTGAGCCCCTTTGGATAGTGGTACATAGAGAAAGATTGTTAGTGATTTTTCCTCCACATCTACTGCCTCCATGTGGACCCATTGCAAGGGTGGTTGTAAATCAATTGTGAACCACTGGATCATCTGAGCACCTCAATATGCCCCAAAATATCTCTTGAACCATGGCAGACCCCATCCACCCCTACACCAATGTGACCAGAGTTTTTTCTACTAAACACATGACAAATTTCCAATTCAAGAGTCTGTTTTTTGAACCAGGGTGGTGGGATAGGGAGCGGGATGTGTGAGATGCAATGGAAGACCTTTTGGGCAGTAACCATTTTCAGGGCTTCCACTTTGCCACAAAAATCAGGAAATCAAGGTAAGGGCATGTCCCATTCTCTCTGCCATGTGGGGTCCCTCAAGGGTTGGTGTTGTCCCCCATGTTGTTTGCAGTGTATATGCTGCCCCTCGGAGACATTGTAAGATGGTATGAGCTGAGGTGTCACTGCTATGCTGATGATGCCCAGCTCTACCTGTCTTTTGCACCTGACCAGGATAGTGCGAGCTCGGTCTTTAATAGCTGCCTCGTAGAAATCCAGACTGGATGAAATCCAGCTGGTTGATATTGAATTCCTCAAAGACTGAGGTTTTGGTGATGGATCTGGGTCACCAGACAGAGAAGTGGTTGGCCGGACAGCCTTCTGGACTTTGTCTCAGAGGTGTCCAACTGCCTTCCTCTAAACGTGTGCAAAACCTGGGGGTGGTCTTTGATGATGGGTTGACACTGCATTAGCAGGTGTCGGCAGTCATCAAGTCCTCATTTTACCATCTCAGGAACATCACCAGGATTAAGCACTTGTTCCATCCGGGGATGTTCCAACATTGATCCATGCCTTCATGACCTCGCACCTAGACTACTGCAACTCCTTGTACTTAGGGATGCCTGGGGTTGATATCCATCGCTTGCAGCTAGTGTAGAATGCTGCAGTGCAGTTGTTGATGGGGACTCCTCATTTGAGTCACATCACACCGGTGCTGCGTGAACTGCACTAGCTGCCTATTCAGTCGTGGATCACCTTCAAGGTTGGGCTTCTGACCTTTAAGGCTCTGCACGGACTGGGCCCAGGCTATCTGCAAGGGCTCCTGAAGCCTTACTGCCCCGGATGACATCTCCGCTCAGCTGATGAAGGGTTGTTAGAGATTCCCAAGGTATGGCTTAAAACATCAGAGGCCTGTGTATTTATGTATGCAGCCCCGACCCTGTGGAACTTTCTACCTCGTCAGACTCATGAGTGCATGACTGTAGAGAGTTTTAAGAAGGCATTGAAAACCCATCTATGGCAGCTTGCTTATGATGATTAATTATACTTGGATCTGTATTTATTGCCTGTTGTATTTGAATTTTTTTTGCTTTTTATTTACTGGATTTTATCTGTTTTAAAGTTGTAAAGCGCCTTGACTAAAGAAAGGTACTTTATAAATAAAGTTATTATTATTATTTTTATTATTACCTGCTGGGAAAAGCTCTAACTGTTTCCAGTGTTTCTAGTGATCACACTTAATTTCAAGTGCCACAAGCAGGGGACACAGATTAATCTTACATATTGGGGATAAGTTGGGAGACACCCTGATGCGTACTATGTAATAGCCGTTGGTGACCCTTTGAGCCTTTTTTCATAAACACTGTATTATGGCTTAGCTGCTTTTTTGGCATCACTTCAGTCTTAGCCTGGTTAACTTTTAAGCCTATGACCTGAGAAAAAGTGTGGAGAAGTCACAAGAATGAGAAAATCAAGGTAAGGGCAAGTCCCAGCAGGACTAGCAGATTGTCTGCATACAGAATGCTTCTGTATTCTTTGGCCCAATGGATATCCCTTTCAAGGTCTCATGCTCACCACTGGCCACTGATAGTGGTTCTGTGGGCAGCAAAGAGTGGAGAGGGGAGAAGGGACATCCTTCCCTAGGCCATTACCAAGTACAAAGGGAGGACAGAATTTAGCCAGAGCCCAAAATAAATTCTTCTGTACATCCCATGGTGGCTGAGTAACAGGAGTAGTCTCTGACTATTGGGTGCTGGAGTCACCATCTATTAGAAAAAGTGGGTTCCTGCATAAGGGATTTCTGGGCCACAACCTCCCATCCATGAGCATCCTTTTCTGCCTTGTCTTTGAGCTACCATCAGCTCTGAGGCAAGGTTAAAATTGCTCCCAAGAGAACCGGGGCATTATCGATGTTGAACTGGGATAATCTTTGGTTGAAAAGGTGGAAAAATCAGTGCTATGTTGGGCCCATAGATATTGCCCAGCAGCAAAGGACCAGTCAAGTTTCCAATCTTTCCAGGAGCCACCGACCTTCCATACTGGTCTCAGTCACTCCAAGTGACCAGTGCAGTGTCTTGTACACTCAGATTGAGAAAACCTGTTTCTTTACACTTGATGTGCTGTGCACCTCAGGCCCTATCTAGTCTTTTTTTTTTCATTTTAGTAGCTTCCCCCATCAGGAGTTCAGTTTTCTGCAAAAAGGCTACTTGGGACTTCAGGTGTTTCAAATGAGCCATCATGTCTTACTACTGATAGGGGAGTTAGGTCCCCACAAGTTTCAGCAATAGCATGTGATGTCCACTCTAATGTAGGGTCATGTGGTGCTAGATTGCATGTATGATACTTGTGACAGAGGGACCCAAGGGAGGAGGAATGTGTGGGGGAAACCCAGCAATCTTACAATACAAACTGATCCACACCAAGTGTGAACATATATCTAAGAAAAGGAAAAACTTAACAAGAACAAGAACATTAAATTGGGAAGAAGCATCATCCCATTGTAGCAGACAGTCCTGACCCCCTTACCAAACTCTCATAGTACCTGTGCCAGATGAGAGGACACAGTGCCCAAGATGTTATGTCCAAGTGTATGGTACACCTGGTTGATGGATATCTTTGCAACCTGAGAACAAAAGTGCCATAGGGCTGTGGTTGTATACAGTAAGATAATGAACATATAAGCTATGAACAAATAGGGGGGCCTTAAGTGACCATCCCTCCTCCTCTAAATAATCCTTGTCTCGAGGGTAAGCCCAGAATTGTATAGGACTATGCACTAGGAAGCTCAATTAATAAGGTTGATGCAAAGATGATTATGCAATGTCATCCAGTGGTTCCATTTCCTTCCAGATGTTTTACACCCCACTCTTGCATCCCCACTACTTTCGCCCCTGAAGCACCCCTCAGCTCCAAGAACAGGGTTGGGGGTGTTGGAAAAAGAATAAGAGTCATAGTCCCTATATCTAGGTTCAGGTGGCCAGTGAACTAAGGAGGGTGGGGTCACCACACACTACCCCTTCCTAAAAGGTACAGTACTACCTTCCCTTGAAGAGGGTGATAACCCCACCCTCAAATCAGCAAGCTGTGAAACAGAGGGAATCACTCCAGGGTAAAGAGAAAGGCAGATCAGGTATGAGACTGTCAGGTTCCAGAATGATCAGGGTCAGGCAAATAACTGGGTGCACCTCTGCTTTCTACCATCTAAGTGTGAGGTCCTCACAAACCCTGAAACCTGCCATGCAGACAGTAGGAACACTTGTCATAAGAGGATTAAAAATGGGGGCAGGAGGGTCACCACACATATTTCCTCCACAGTGGACATAGCTGGGACCTGGGCTGGAACTGGGATTTAGAATGGCAGAAAGGATCTCAATGTCATCCATGAGTTGAGCAGGCATCCAAAACTGGGGAAGGAACCCAGCACCCCAAGCAAATATACTGTTTTGCTATCTTTCTTACCACCTGAGCTCCAACATGCAGCTGGGGCCAGAGGATACATGCTGGCCATCTTAATGCTGGAAAAACAGTGATCTGACAGAACACTAAGAGCAGGCTGCAGTTATGAGGAGATAATGGAGGGAGAGCATCTCTTAGTCTGGTACCTGCCATAAGATAGACTGGTTCCAAGGGCCTCTGGAAGATGTTAATCCCTTGCATTGTACTCAGCACATAAGTCAAAGCAACCGTTACAGGAGACCTGTGAATGTGTACTGGAGCCTGCTGCTGAAGAGATGGCATCATAGTACTGCCTGGGGAGACAAGCAATGTGCTGGGGCACCTGGGGATGGCAAGGCAGTCCCAGCATGATAGGTGATTCGGACAGGAGACCTTGCCTCTCTGTGCATACCCCATAATACCCCCAGGCATCAGTGAAAAAAGTATAATGGTCATTAGCCCATTTCATCTGATTAACATCATAAAGGGTTTCATTTGAGTAGCTGGGGGCAGGGGAATTCCTCATTTGGGCCTGAAGAGTTGGTTTTCAATAGAGGAGTGGCAGCTGGGACATCCGAGGCCAGAAAAACCTGTGAGAGCTGAGTACCTGGCAGCATAGGGTTGGATTGTGAGGTCTTGGACAAAGGATGGGTTGGAGGAAAGGTAAGTCTTTTTTTAGTTGTTTAACCAGGAGTAGCACACTAAGCTGCGAGCACAGGGAAGTTAAGTGACTTGCTCAGGGTCACACAGTATGCAAGTGGAAGCTGTGGGATTCAAACCCAGGTCTGGTCTGCTGGATGTCACCAGATTTGCAGTTCAGAGCCTTAAACCACTGTGCTATACTACCTCCCTTAGTAAGTCTTATTAAGGAGAACTGGTTGGACACCAGAAGTCTCAAAGCAGGAGGGCGTGACTTGCAGTGGCCAAGGTGGCAGTGTGATCTGGGAGCCAAAGTCTTCCTAAGCTGAAGTCTGCATCCACCTGCCCTTCTGCAGTGCAATAAATGCCCAGTTCCTTTAGTATATAGCAGTTTTGTCAGAGGAGGTCTTGGTGCTTTTTAATTTTTGCAACTGGTAACAGCACCTGGCTGTAATTTTTGATCTTCACTTCTCAGGTTCTTCAAGGCCTATCTGGAAGATGGCATTACGTCATCATAGGCTCCCAGAATTCAGGATGGCGGTGGTGGCTCTCCCTCAGTCTGACCTGCAAGAGATTACAACAGTGTTTGCTAAGATCCTGCAAGACATGTCTGAGCTAAAAGATGCAGCAGCTAATACTGCAGCTGAACTCACTTCCCTGCCTTCTAAATTGTCTGCTGCTGAAACAGGGATAGACTGCATGGAGCACAGTGACTCCTCCATTCAGACCACACTTCAAGAGCAAGCAGCAACCATCCAGTACCTGCTATACAAGGTTTGTGACCTTAACGACCATGCCAGATGCAACAATCTGAGGATTGTCAGTTTCCTAAAGTGGGTGGAAGGCTTGGACATTTGTGCTGCAGGATATCCCTGAACTTCTTAGGGGCCCAGACTATTCCCCGGACAAAACTGAAAGGACACATAGGTTTTTAGCACTGAAACACCCTCCTGGAGCCAGGTCTGACCAATTAAAATCACACTGCTGCGGTTTCCAGTTAATTAAACTATCCTATGACTGGCTTGGATGTTGGGTCCTTTGCAGTGGAGGGATCATCCCATTAGTTTGGACCAGTATGTTTCTTTGGAGCTCATCCAGCAGAGATGGGCTTGCATGGACATGTGCAAACAACTCCACCAGAGAGATTTGAAGTTTTATTTGCCCTACTCTGCTTATCTCTAAATTTTCATGAATGGGGTCCCACATGATCGCCACTTGTCTGACTCAGCAGTGGTCCTCGTCCACAGTTTTGATGCCACTATGGGGCTCCATATGCAAGGAGGTCATAATGACAGCACTATGGAGAACCAAATGTCCCCTATGAAGGCTGGAGAGCCTGCCACTCAGTGACCCCAACAGATCTTCAATCCCACCTTCCTCCCACTGACTGGATTGTAGCCTGCCATTCAGTGGGTCAAAAATGGAACCAGGTTCTGACTGGCAAGCAGCCTCTTCCTTCCAGCTCCCAGAGTAGGAGCCAGGAATCCTGCTCCCCATTTTCCTTGGAGTGGAGCATGAGGATACCTCTGACACTGAATAAGTTTAAGACATTAGCTGCTCGGGGGGGTCAAGGTGACTGCTGCTTTTGCTAACCCATCCACCCTGGCCCATGACCCTCCACAAAGATCCTGGGCAGCAGTGGCTGCAAAGACTCCTGTACTGCCTGGCTTTTCATCTGGCCCAGATGATAATACCTCCCAGTAGAAACCAGAACCTGTCTCTACAAAGGCAGGCCGAAAGATTATCATGGGTCTAGTGTTTATAGAACTGAGAAGTATGAGAACTAGGAGCTGGCCCTGTGACTGGGACTGGGGCCTGGTGTGGCCCTTTGGAACTTTCATTTTTTCAGTGATTTCCAGCAAGATGGATTTTCCCCTCTGGACAATTTCGAGGACATCACTCCTAAGAGACCTTGGATTGAAGCAGCCCTAATCTTTCAAACATCTGACACTACTCATGTGTTTCTAGGATACAATGTGGGATGTTCTTCACCCAGCTGATCTTGAAACTTTCCATATATCCTTTTTGGACTGAGGGGGCTATTTTCTACCTGACAGGGTCCTCTCTTACTGATGTAATCTTGTTTTTACATGCATGTTGTGGGACACTAATCATATGTTTCTACTCTTGTGGGGGCTTTGAGGGGGTCAGAAGTACATAGTGGTGGTGGGGGAGGAACATCCCCCCCACTTATTTTCATGGGGGACTGTTAAAGGGTAATCCAGTACTACCAGATTAATATTTTTGTACATGACAGACAACATAGGTATTAGTGAGAATCACCCCCCCCCTTGTGTGTCTTATCCTTGTCTTCATGGTTTTTGGTTTATTGTTTATGCATAGACTGACCACCTATGCAGTTACACTTTATTTGTTGTCTTTGTCCGATTTATATTTCTGGCTGGTTACTCTAGTATCTGTTAGGCTACAAAGTAGGAATTACAGGATCATATTCCAAATATGTATGGTCCCTTTAAATGGCCAGAATGATGCAAACCATATTAAAATCCTTCTTTTTGCTTAAACGAGACTTTATAACACTTTTTCCCCTTTCTAAGCATCTTTTTCCATAAGATTTGCATGTCAGGAACTTGCGTTTGATTGAAACGCTCCTTCGCAATGGTTTGTTACGAGCTGCACGAACGTGCGCACTATCGTGCAGCTCACAAACGCCGCAAACGCTAAAGAAAGTTGTTTTAACTTCCAAAATGACCCAGAGAAGCTGCAGCACTGTTTCTTGTGGCATTAAAGTGCTGCTTCACTGGCTAAGTAAGATATTGAGTTCCCTTACCAATACAAACAACTGAAAGCTAATACATACAGCATGGAGTGATTGTTTATAATCCCTTTGTAAAGGATTCCTGTGTTAGTCTGCCCTCTAAAGCTTACACTATAATAATTATTTAAAATAAGTAAAGCAAAAATATATAAGTAACTGTGGAAAACCAAGGGAATGTTGTATTACCTGGTATATATTGCAGAAGCTTGTAAGGGGTTTTGTTGTATGCCTTCTCTCTAGGAGCTGGCCGGCCATAGTGTTGGTACTATTGTACTAAAGGGGAGAGACTTACTATACAAACATAACATAGGAAAGTCTAAACAAAATATTAATATTTTCACAACTCATATATGTGTTTAAAGTATATTAAAGTGAATTCCTTCATATTTAAAAATGTAAAAAATTGTTTTATACAAGAAAACTACTAGTATATTTGATTGATGGATGTTTCATCCAATGAGAGATCAGTCTAGGATATATATTGCCAGCATCTACAAGTAAAACTTCAGTAGCAGTCAGGATGGTGAGGTGTATGCATCTGGAACTAGTGCCCTAGTTAAAGAGTGGAGACTGCTATTCTTGGTTTGTGCCTTTACGTTTGCCTTGCTTTATTATTACATTTTGTTGGAATAAGTCTGCCTTATTTTTACTTTATGTATTTTGTCTGGAGCTCTTCAAATAAATTCCTGAATCCAGCTGAAGAATACAGTCTGTCGGAGTCCTTCTGCATTCCCACCTTGCTTCCTTTTACAGGTGCCCATCTCCTGATTTTGATGTACCTGCCCCACTCTTTCCCCCAGGATATCCCTTTTAGTAACAGGCACTGTGTGGTATTTCTGTATACTCCCAGCAGTCTGTCTAATGCCCAGCAGCATGTACCTTTAGCTCAGCACTTGGGGTAATGCAATTTGCTGTCGTGGACTGGTGGGAGAGGTGTTTTGGATCAGGGATGTTCAGCTCTTACTTACTCCCCTTGTTGATTGCCCATCCGTATCCTAATAGATCCTGGAGTGCAGTGCCAGTTTCCAGGTGGCTGCCATTGTGTTTTGTTGGCCCCCACTGGGCCTGTATGCTTGCAGGTGGTCAACAGATCAGTGGGACTCTCCCCCATCCCCCTCTTCTGCCTCACTGTGATATTCAGTGCCCTGCATTTGGGGGTCTGAGCTCATGGCCAGACAGGGGGATGAATTTTCTTGTCTCTTTTTTACATCTGGTTTGGGGACCAGATATTTGTCAGGTAGCCCAAAGCATGTGGAATTTGATGACAGCATTTAGGGGTATATCCCCCTGCCTAAAAATGGGAATGTCCTGAAAGGTGGATATGAGCTTAATCAGCAGTTGATGGTCAGGAGGAGCTGATGGATGCAGGTGGAGGAGGACTGACCTCGCCCCCTGGAGGGCATTTGTAAACCAGGATACTTGTTTAATTTGGCCCCCCATCCCGTGTTGAAACAGAGGATGCAGGAGTAGAGGAAGTTGGGAATTTAAACTAGGAGTGGGGGGTGGCAGTTGGGGAAGAGATATGCAGAGACCACAGGTTGGGAAATCATATGAGCTTACCCTCCATAACAGTGACAAAGGACAAATGGCAAGTACTGTTGGTGATGCTAGGAAAGGAGGGCAGGATGGGAGGGGAAGGGTGGAAGGTGGTTACCCTTAATGCTAGGAGCCTTGGGAGGAAAACTGCAGAGTTACAGGTTATCATGGCAGAGGGAGAGGGAGAGGTGGACATTACAGCCATCACGGAAATATGGGCCACCCAATACAATGACTGGGACCTGTCTGTACCAGGGTACAGGTTATTTCGTAGGGACAGGGTGATTGGGAAAGGAGGGGGGGTGGCACTATATGTGAAGGAAGGACTGAAGTGTGTAAGGGGGGAAAGGGAGGAGGGTAGTACGGAGTCGCTTTGGATGCAAATCCAGGATTCCAAGAATAGGATTCTTAGAATGGGAGTGGTGTACAGGCCACCATCTCAGACAGAGGAGTTAGACAGGGAACTAGCAGGACAGATCACGAGGACCTGCGAAAAGGGTAGTGTGGTGATTGTGGGGGACTTCAACATGCCAGGAGTGGACTGGAGCACCCCAACAACCAGGAACAGAAGAGAGCAGGTACTGCTGGATGCCTTCCAGGACAGCTTCCTGCTGCAAATGGTCAGTGAACCAACCAGGTTAGGGAATACTCTTGACCTTGTGCTGGCAAATGGGGACTTTGTGAGAGAACTTATAATGGAGGAACCGCTGTCAGGGAGTGACCACCACTCAGTATGGCTCACATTGAATATGGGCAAGGAAGGAGTGGAATCTGGCACAATAGTGCTGGACTTCAGGAGGGCCGACTTTGGGAGGATGGGGGAAGTGGTAAAAGGGTACCTGGCCAGAATTCAATCTAGTATGGACACTAACCAGAGGTGGGAGTTCATAAAGCTGGGGATAGTGGAAGCAATCAAAACCTGCTGCAAAGCCCAGAGCAAGAAGGCTAGGGCTAAGAAACCGATCTGGTTGAGCAAGGAGGTCATGGAAAAGGTAAGGAGGAAAAGAGCTGCCTTTAGGAAGTATAAGAAAACAGGGAGGGGGGAGGACAGGGAGGAGTACTTGACAGAATCGAAGGAGGTGACAAGGGCAGTAAGAGGAGCCAAACCATCTACGGAACTCAGGCTGGCACAAGGCATTAAGAAGGGGGAGAAGGACTTCTTTAAGTACATCAGGTAGAAAAGGAGCTGTAAGGACCACATAGTAAGAATTAGGAAGGAGGGGGGTTGGGTGGAAGCAGGGTGCGATAAGGCGGAAGCACTAAATGAGTACTTCTGCTCAGTATTTACTAAAGAGAAGAGGGAGGTGACACCCAAGGTGGGAGAAATGGCAGAAGCAGGGTGGGAAGTGGTGACAGATGGGGAAATCATGGAGAGCAGAGTTCGAGAGGGTTTGAAGGCACTAAGGGTGGACAAGGCGCCAGTCCCAGATGGCATCCACCCCAGGGTACTGAAGGAGCTGGCAGAGGTCCTTGCAGGACCTTTGGCAGACCTATTTAATGCCTCACTACATTTGGGGTGTGTACCTCAGGACTGGAGGATGGCTCATGTGGTGCCCCTCCACAAGAATGGCCCCCAAGGATGAACCGGGAATCTACAGACCAGTGAGCCTCACATCCATCGTGGGTAAGCTAATGGAGACCATCCTGAAGGAGAGGCTGGTGGCCCTCCTAGAGGCCAAAGGACTACAGAACAGCAGACAGCATGGCTTCATATGTGGCAGATCCTGCCAAACCAACCTGGTCGAGTTCTATGACTGGATAACTAGGCAACTGGACAGGGGCCATACAGTGGATGTCCTGTATCTGGACTTCAGTAAGGCATTCGACTCAGTGCCACATGGAAGGCTGGGAAGGAAGTTAGTAGGCACAGGGGCGGGTGCAAAGCTGGTGAGATTGGTAGGAAACTGGATGCAGGGAAGGCAACAGAGGGTGGTGGTGGGTGGGGGAGCTCTCACACCCAAGGGTAGTGACGAGTGGTGTTCCACAGGGCTCGGTGTTGGGACCAGTGTTGTTTGGGATATTCATTGCAGACATATCATGGGACATCAAGAGCGAGATCAGTCTGTTTGCTGATGATACCAAGGTAGGCACGGTGGTGGATGACCTAGGGGGATGGCAGGGGTTGCAGGATGATCTGGCAAAGCTTGAAACCTGGTCAGACACCTGGCAACTCGGCTTTAATGCCAAAAGTGCAAGGTGCTGCATTTTGGGATGAAGAACCTAAGAAGGAGTTACCAGCTAGGGGGAGTGCAGCTAGCCCAGAGGAGGAGAAGGATCTGGGTGTGCTCATTACAGAGTCAATGAACAACTCGGCACAATGTAGGAAGGCAGCTGCAAAGGCCAACAAAATGCTGGGTTGTATTGCAAGAGTATATCCTCGAGGAGGAGGAGGTGATTCTGCCACTGTATGGGTCATTAGTTAGACCACACCTGGAGTACTTCATGCAGTACTGGCATCCATATATGAAGGGACATTAAGATTCACGGAGGGGTGCAGCATGAAGCGACAAAGATGATCAAGGGGCTGGGGACTTATATGAGAGGAGGTTGAAGGAGTTGAACATGTACTCTACTGGAGAGGAGACAGGGGTGACATGATTGAAACCTTTAAATACATGAAAGGAATAAACAAGACAAGTACAGAGGGGCTGTTCAAAGTAAGAGGGGAGGGACACCAGGGGCCATGATATGAGACTGGAGCGAGGAAGGTTCAGGAGGGAGATGAGGAGACACTTTTTTACAGAGAGGGTGGTGGCTGGGTGGAATGCATTACCTCTTGAAGTGGTATGCAGTAGAACAGTGGACTGCTTCAAACGAGGATAGGACAGGACAAGGGGGAGGGTTAATGAAGGGGAAGGGTGGAAGGGAGGGGAAGCTGCAGAATAAGGGGTGCTAGCTGCACATTCGAGCAGACTTGATAGACCTCTAGGCCTTTATCTGCTGGCAAATTTTGTATGTTCGTATGTTTGCACGTTCCTGGGATGTATTTCAAATTTTTTCAAGTTATTTCTCTTCATGTCAGTTTCTGTGATGGTTTTCTTTACAGCAAAGGTTATTCCTTGCATTATTGATACAGATTTCTAGTTCTAGCAATACTAATAGTTACTTCAAGCTTACACAGTACTAGGGATGTGCAGTGGGCTTGGTAAGAGATTTCGTAAATTTCATAGGTAATACAAAGCTTATTAGACTTTCATCCATTATGCTTGCCATGTACATAAGATCTATAGTATCCTTCCCTTTATTTTATAATGTTTGCCCAATTCAGTTTTAAAGGCTATCATAGTTTGACTTCCTGCTACTGTCAGTGGCAATGAATTCCAAATAGGGACCACTTGCTGAGTATACCAGTTCTTTCTCTTAAGTAAATTCCAGCTGCCCAATTTTAATTGCAATCTATGTGCTGTAGTATCATAGGGCTGTACTTTCAGTTCCAACACAGGTCATCCCATGATGTATGGTTTGTGAAAGCCCGGTAAAGCAAACACATATCCACTCTTAATCTCCTATACCTGAGAGAATACGGGTCAAAAGCCATCAGTCTGTCATCATGAGTTAAATGCTTCATACCTTCGATAGATCTTGTTGCCCTTCTCTGCACTCCCTCCAACCTATCTATATCTCGTTTTCTAAATGGGTCCCATACCTGGGAACAGTACTCCATCTGTGACCTCATCAGTGATCCATACAGTGGCATCAACACCTCTCTACTTCTACTCCCCGTATGTCTACGAATGCAGTTTAATGTACTATTAGCTTTTTTTATGACCTTTCACAATGTGTATTGAAGGTTAAGTTGTTTTTTATTGTTACCCCCAAGTCCCTCTGCTCTATTGTGGTGTAAGGGAGTAATTATCTAATGTGTATGACCAACCTATGTTTTTTCTCCCCATGTGCATTACTATATATTTGCTTTTATTTGGTTGCAATCTACTTTTACAAATCCAATTCTGTATATAATCCAGTTCCTCTTGAAGAGATCTACATTCCTCTACTGTATCCACCACTGCCCTAAGTCTGCAGTCATCAGCAAGCTTAATTGTCTATATATTTTCACATTTATATTTCAGGGACGTCACATATATATTGAAAAGACAAGGCACCAGCACTGAGCCCTGCGGCATCCCACTGGTCACTGTAGTCCAATCCGAGAGAACCCCACTCACTGAAACCCTCTGTCCTTCAGCCAGGCCACTATCCATTTAACTATATTAATATTTAGTCGTGTCCCTTAATAAGCAAACCAGTTCTTTATGGGATACTATATCAAAAACCTTCTAGAAGTCAAGGAAAACAATGTCCACCACTTGTCCTGCATCCAGTGCCCTAATGTCACATTCATAAAATTGCAACACGTTGGTCTGGCATGATCTAGCTTTTGTGAAACCGTGCTAAGATGGATCATGCATATTATTTGAATCCACATGTGCTAACATTAGGTCCTTTAATATTCCCTCCAATAGCTTACCCATAACCAAGGTCAAACTCACTGGCCTATAATTTTCCAGGTCAGTCCTAGCTCCCTTTTTATAAATCCGGATGAATGTTGCCTCCCTCCAACCTTTTACCACTTCCCCCTTGTCCAATGAAGCCTGAAAGATTTATGTTAGTGTGGGAGCTATTTGGTCTGCTAATTCTGTAATGACTCTAGGGTGTATACAATCTGGTCCCAGGGATTTGTTTTTGTTTAATTTTTTTAGTCTGCCTATAACATCCTGAAACACAGTTTGTATTTGGCCCTGTATAGACTTCACCTCATCTATTGCATGTATGGTTGCTGGACTGGGGTTAAAAACTAAGTTGAAGTAGTGATTTTGCATGTCAGCAGCTCCCTTAGAGTCCACTGTCCTGCCCTCTTTGTCCTTAAAGGGTCCTATAGATTTTTGATTTCCTCTTTCACTATTTATGTATGAATAGAAGGCTTTGTAATTGTCACTCATATCCTTGACCAATTTTAACTAATATTTAGCTTCTGCTTGTCTTATTTCTTTTTTTTACTACTTTTACTGTCTCCTGATATTTGTGTTATTTTCCAGTGTCTATTTCCTTTCTAATTTGTTTATACATTTTATTCTTGTAATTTATGTTTCTTTAATTTGGGGGTTGTCCTGATATTCCTCTGCCTAATCTAGAAGGCCAGTATTGAAAAAACAAGCAGTCTGACCAGTTTCTGGACTGCCCACTCTACAGTACTTTTACAGTTGGTGTTTTCCATGTCTTTTCCCTACTATTTGGCCATCATGTCCAAATTGCTTAGATTAAATGTTTATTTATTTAGCTTTTGTTAACCAAGTAAGCACAACAAGACAGTCAGATGCCTATTTTCAGGTGTGACCCGGGAGTTTACAAGAAGATTACAGGCAAAATCAAATGCTACAGGATTTCAGAGAAAGATAGCAGTCAGGCGCAACATGACTTAATAGGAAGTCATGTAGAAGAACATAACATGACAAGGTAGAAGTTGACAGTCAGGGAGATTGAGCATAAAACAACAAGGTAACATTTGACAGCCATGGATATTAATAATTAACTAACTAATATTGTAAACACACCAACTCGAGAACATGACAAGGCAAGACCATAAAGTGCAGCACAGTGTGGGAAAGGGGGTAAATTCTTTAGGTACAATGATTGGCCGAGGTGAGTTTAAGGAAGCTCCAGAGGTAGTATCTGAAGCAGGTATGGGAGGGGGAGGTACGGACATGAGCAGGGAAGGAGTTCCATAGTCTGGGAGCACAAACAGCAAAAGCCCGATCTCCAGTAAGGGTAGGGGTTTTGGGAACATGGAATACTTGTGAGCCATTCCTTAAGAGATAAGAGGGGTTAGCAGGATTGATAAGCTTGGGTAGTACTGGGGAATGGCAGTTCTGATGACATTGTCTATGAAGTGCCCATTACAAAGGTTCGATAGTTGTCAAGGGACAGCCACTCAGGTTTGCTGTATAGCTCACAATGGTGGGTGAGACAAGGGGCAGAGAGAGAGAGAGAGAGAGAGAGAGAGAGAGAGAGAGAGAGAGAGAGAGAGAGAGAGAGAGAGCAGAGAGTGAAGAGAAACAACATCCCATTTGGCTATACAGGTTTTTGGGCTTGTGCAAGAGACCAGCCCTTATCAGAGCGTGGGTAGTAGAACCCCCTTAGCCAGGGTGAGGTGCACAGCTGGAGTGAGGCAGCTTTTGTCTCTAGGCCAAGCCCAACTTGTGGTTAGCAACCTTTCATACATTGTGTATGTGTAGTGAGAAGCTGAGCCAAGGATCAAGGGTAATCCCCAAATATTTAAGGGAATTGGCAACCCGCAGAAGGGATCCATCGACTCGTGACCCTCAGGGGTGCAGGGCATGCTTTGGTTTTGGACAAGGATCCAAAGAGCATTACCTGGGTTTTTTGAGATTGTTAGATAGCCTATGGGCCTTAAGCCAGTATTGTACAAGGTCAAAGTCAACCTTGAGCTGGGAGTTGATGACATCGATGTCCTGTGAGCTAGTCAGGATCACAAGGTCATCTAAAGGTGGAACAACAATGCACTGGGACCAGGGGCAAATTATTGACAAAAAGGGAAAATAGAATGGGTCCCAGGACAGACCCTTGAGGGACCTCAGAGTTAACGGGCATGGGCTCTGAGAGGGCTTTATTAAATTTAGTGAGTTGCTGCCTTTCAAGCAGGCAGTTGGTGAACCAAGCTAGGACAGGGGGGAGAGGCCAAGGGACTGGAGTGTGAAACAAATGAGAGAGTGGTCAACCAGGTTGAAGGCTTTTGAGAGATCAATGAAGATTGCCCCAGTCAACTTGCTTTGGTCAATAGCAGCTCTAATCTCGGAAGTGACCTTGGCCAGGGCAGTAGAGGTGCTATGCCCCTTACAGAAGCCATGTTGTGCCGGGGTGAGCAGGTCATAGCTTTTGATGTAGTCTGTGAGATGAGTAGCAACCACGTTTTCAAACAGTTTGCTAATAGCAGAAAGGATAACGATAGGGCGGTGGCTATCAAGTATTTTTGGGTCACCTTGTTTGAATACAGGGACAACCCTAGCCATTTTCCATTTGTCTGGGATGATTCCAGTAATAAGAGATGAATTAAATATGTGGGAGATGAGCAGGGCAAGGAAAGAGGCCCCATGGCAGATAAGTTTGGACTCATTACTGTCATAGCCTGTGCCATTGTGGGGAAATAGGCCAGCAAGGAGTTTCCGAGTTTCACTGACAGAGATGGCCTTCAAGTAGAAAGGAGGTTGGAGGGTAGTCACAGACTGAGGGCAGCAGGTGGGACTCAATTGGCTAGGCTCAGAGAACTGGAAGGTGTATGTAGACAGGTCAGAGAACTGGGAATTAAAGGCACTGGCAATCATCACAGCATTGTTACAATTTACCCATCCAATAAGCATGTCAGAGACATTGGCTCTAGAGGAGCCACTAACAATACTCTTGGAGTTTTGCCAGAAACTCTTTGGGTCCCTAGTTGAAGAAAACATGGTGGGTTTACAAAATTCGCTCTTGGTAAAGTGGATGGCTTTGTTGCAGGTGTTTCTAAGTTGCCTATATTCCTGGAATATAGACATATCATGGGAGGCCTTACATTTTGCCCAGCATTTGTCCCTTAACTGCATAAGGGAAAATAAGTCCTCTTGTAGCCATTTGGTAATGGTGGCAGTCAGGAGAGAACTAAGGCCCTGCAGAATCCTCTACTGTCCTCCACCAGTTGGTGGACAACAGAGAGAGAGTTGTGGGGTGTGCAACACCAAGATGGGAAAAAGGAAACTGAACTTCAAATCATGCCAGCTTGGGATGGCTGCTGGGGAGTCTGGCATGGGAGGCCACTGTGGGGGAGAGGGAAGTGACAAGTGAGTGACAGATGTTGGAGAAGTGGTGCTGTGCTGGTGGGCTGAGGAGGAGGTGGAACCAAGCTGAAGGAAGGGGAAACCACTGATGGTGGAGAGATGACGGTAGAGAGGATGGTGAGCAATCACTCAACACCTTTAGAACCCGGGGGCATGCTACTGGGCTTAGTGTGGTACCTTTCCGGGGAGGGAATGGTGGGATCACAGTGGTTCTGATTGGCTAGCTGGCTTCTGAGGTGGAGCTGTTTAATAGTGGGAGTCAAGTCATAAGTTGCTGCAGCAACTGACAGCACAGAGAGAGACAGAGTTTTGCAAGAGGACTGACTGAGAGACTAAGTGATGGCTGCAGTCAGCTTAGGGCTACAGAGGATATTGTTTGAATTTGAGACTAAAAAGAATTTTTTTTTCTAAACAAAAACTGACTGAAAAGATAATACATATTTAAAAAAAGAATAGGGACTACTGGTGAGACAAGAGAGCAACTGGGCATTGCAGGCTATCCAGGGCAAACAGTGGGCACTGGGCATGGGGGGACTACAGCTAAACTGCACTGAAAAAATATGCTGAAAAAAATTAAAATATATTCTTAAAGAAAACAGAGACATACTGGAGCAGACAAGACAGTGTGGAGCAGAACAGGGTCAGGCAGCAATCTGGGCAGTGGCCATTAGGGTTGGAGGAAGGGGTCCTACAGCTAAACTGCACTAAAAAATCTTTAAAAAAAAAAATCAGAGAGGTGGAGACTGAGGCAGAAGCATGCCCTGGCAGGAGGCCGTTCATGGTGGCTGTGGTGTGGGCATTAGGCAGGAGGAGGCTAGAACTAAACTGTATTGAAAATAATACCTTAAAAATATATTTAAAAAAGTCAGTGAGAAAGACAGAGACTTGGCCAGAAGTAGGTCCTGGCAGGAAACAGTCAAGTGAGACTGTGGGCATTGGGCAGGAGGGGCCTAGAGCTAAACTGTACTGAAAAAATACCTGAATGTAGTATGTGTACTGCTCTGTCACAGTTGCCTTAGAGGGCTAGTTGCAGTTGGAGCACTTGGCTATTTTTCCTAAAAAACAAAAATAAATACATAGGACCAGTCGATCAGTGTAGTACACTTCTGCTTGCTGCCACCTAGCATGTCTGTTTGTCTACTGCCATGTCCATTTGTTTATTGCTCTGTCACAGCTGCCCTTGGGACTAGGTGCATTTAAGCACTTGGCTATTTTCTTAAAAAAAAAAAAAAAAATTAGTAGGACCAGTCGGTCTGTGTAGTATGACTCTGCTTGTTGACACCTAGTGTGCCTTTCTACCTGCTGTCATGTCCATCTGCATACTTCTCGCAACCGTTCCCAGAGGGGCTAGTTGCTGTTTAAGCACGTAGGTACTTTTTAAACAAAAAAAATAAAAATTGCTGGACCAGATGGTCATTGCTGTACACCTCTGCTGTTGCACCCAGCATGCCTGGCTACCTGCTGTCATGTTGTCTACAGCTGTCACAGTTGCCAAGAGGGCTAGTTAGTTGCCTTTAACCACCTGGCTATTTTTCCTTTAAAAAAATTGTAGGACCAGTCGGTCAGCACTGGCCATTTCTCCTTTAAAAAAATTGTAGGAAAAGTAGATCAGTGTAGTATGCCTTTGCTTGTTGTCACCTGGTGTGCCTGTTTACCTCTGCTATGACCACTTGTCCACTTCTCTCTCTCACACTCACAGTTGCTTAAGAGACTAGCTGTTGCATTTAAGCAGTTGGCTATTTTTCCTTAAAAAAAAAAAAAAATTGTAGGACCAGTTGGTCAGCACTTGACTATTTTTCTTAAAACAATAAATGAGGATCAGTCAGTAGTGTAATACGCATCTACTTGTTGCCACCTAGTGTGCTTGGCTGCATGCTGTCCCATTCACTTGTGTACTGCTCTCTCACAGTTGCCTAAAGGGCTAGTTGTAGTTCAAGCACTTGTCTTATTTTCCTTAAAAAACATAACCAGTTGGTCAGCTCTTGGCTATTGTTCCCAAAAAAATATATATAGTAGGACCAGTTGGTCAGTATAGTACACCTCTGCTTGTTTCTACCTAGTGTGACTGGCTGCCTGCTGTCACATCCACTTGTTTATCGCTTTCTCAGTTGCCTAAAGGATAAGTTAGTTGCATTTAAGCACTTCGCTATTTTTTGGAAACAAAAAAATATATTTATTTTATTTATTGATACTTGGATTAAGACCTTTGAGCTAAAAGCTCATTTACAGAGGTTCTCGGTCAAACAGTTGAACAGAGCAGCACAACAACATATACAGACAAACAAATAGTGGCATAGCGTACAATACAATGACTGTAGGTAGGTTTAACACAATTTAACATGATGAACAAATACAGAATTTGTAGTTTCATAAAACACAAGGTACTGGTACAGAAAGTGCAATACGGGATGGTAGAGTTCCTTGTAACATTTTAGTAACTTTATCAAGCAGACTTGACAAGGGCAGCTTGTCTGAAGCATTGTCCTGGAACTGGGGGCATTTAAGAGCAGCTATAGTGTAGCGTTGTCTTAAATATTGCCCTGGAACTTGGAGGAGGGTTTAAAGTGCAGCTATAGAGTAGTGTTGCCATAAGTAGGGGGTATTAAAGGATAACTATGCAGGGTGAGGGTGAAAGGGGCAGGTGAGAAGAAGGAGAAGAAAGGAGGTGAGAGGAGGGAGGGGAGGGGAGAGGGCAGGGGAAAGAAGGCAAGGTGGGGAGGGCCTTAGTAGAGAGTTTGGAAGAGCAATACCAGGTGTTAGTGGACACAGTCATGCATGGAATTGGAGGACACCAGATGATTTTTCAGGGCTACCTTAAAGAGGCCTATCTTGGTGCAAGATTGAAGGTCAGGGCTGAGCGATAATTGAGCCATTTTGGGTCTCTGTACACAAACCCACGCTGGCCCTGAAAGATGCAATGGAAGGGGATAGTTAACACACAAGAGCAATCACTTATAGTTCTCCTGCTAGCATTAATGGGTCAGACAGACCGAGAATCCCTGGTGAGGTGAGACCCATAATGGACTTCTTGGCAAGTAGGCAGGTCTGGTATTGTACTCTGCAGTCCAGGTTTAGCAGGCCTGTCTGGGCATATAGTAGGCAGGTATGAGTCAGCTGACTGGCCCCCGAGATAAGACTACAGTTTTTATTAAGGGCCAATTTAATTCTCTGTAGAGCCATCACCATGGCTTCTCCATAGACTATTAGACCATAGTCTATGACTGACAGGACAGAGCTTGTCACTGCAAGTAAGAGGACTTCTTCGGGGTCATGTGATGGCAGTCTAGGAGTGCAGTAGCAACCTCCATCAGCTCCGTACCTTGCTCGCTAAAACCTGCTAACTAGACATCTCTTCAGAACTTAATATAGAAGACTTACGTTACTGCAGTGAGACTCCATAAAACAGTAAAAAAGTGTTAATTATGGAGGTTTTCATGCAAAAAGCGCCACCGTGGCATTCACTGCCACCATCCCCCGAGAAAGACAAGGCCCCTAAGCAGCCTAAAGCTCAAAAGATGAAAACATCTGCGAATACATTGCCACTAACAGAAGACAGATTCCTCGAAATCATGAAACCTATGCAGGAATTGATAGACAGCATAATAGAAGAGCTCCACCAAATTAAAACAGCTACTGATTCTTTAAATACTCAGATGGCAGACTCGGAAGCTCGCCTTGCTTCAGCAGAGAAAAAACTTGATAAGGTTGATGCTGATCACACCCTCACTAATTGAAGAATCAAAAAGTTGGAACATAAGTTAACAGATCTGGGGGGAGGAGCCGTAGGAACAACCAACTAATAATGGGCATACCTGAAAAGGAGGAAGGTGTAAATCCCATACTTTTTGTCCAGAGGTTTTGTGAGAAAATCGCAGGGCCCTCTCCTAATGGCCCAACCTACGTCGTGGAGAGAGTGCATAGGGCACTTCGACCACTTCCACCCCCTGGCTCGGCGCCCAGGCCTATTATCTTTAAATTGCTCAACTTCCAAGATAAACAACATATAGTTGCAAAGGTAAAAGCACTACAGGAAGTCCTTTGGGAGGGGAAAAAAGTCATGGTGACCCAAGATTTGCCACACTCAGTCTGTATTAAAAGGAAAGAGTTACACCCACTTGTAACAAAGCTGATAGCAGCGGGTAAACCCTTCCGAGTTAAGTACCCGGCGATTCTACAGGTAAAGCTTGGTGATCAATGGCAAACCTTTGAATCCCAGGAGCAGGCACAGAGTGAATTGAAAACAGCGCTCCCAGATTTATTTAAATGAGACAGTGCCAAATAGAGCTATTACACTGCGTTTAATTCTACTTGTAGCAGCAGCTTTTCTGTGCCAATGCTACTAAAGCCATAGCTTTTCGTATAAATGGACAACTTCTGGCAACCTAGTTCTCATTCAAAATGTGGGTCCCTTTTTCTGCTTTGGGAACTTAACTCGAACAGCAACTCCAGATGGTAATGTGTCCTTGGACGTTTTGCTTAATTCAGTGAGGGATTACATTTATTTTCTAATGGAAAATAATTCTACCTGTAGCGGCAGCTTTTCCGTGCTAGTGCTACTAAAGCCACATATTCTTGTATAAATGGACAACTCCTGGAAACCTGATTCTCACTTAAAAAGTGGATCTTTTTCTTTGCCTTGAGAACTTAACTCGAACAGCAATTCCAGATGGTAACGTGCCCTTGGACATTTTAATTTACTTAGTGATGGATCACGTTTATTGTTTAATAAAAAATAGTTTTTCTAAATAGGCCCCTCGGCATAATGATGTTATAATTAACCTTATGATTAGTGAATCTTAAATTGGGATTATTGAGGACCCACCCACTAAATCAAAGGCAGTGCTGATTCCCGATTCTGATATGAGACTATGCAAGAACATAAGATTATTCCTGCGACTTGGGAGCTCCACATTATGGCATTCAAAGCCCACTTGTCATGAAGGAAATACCGCGAGCTACCATTCAAGAACTTGTCTATATAATTAAGTTCGCATGAGTTAAACATTTGAAAATCAGCTGAAATAGTGTAAAAGGCATAGCAGTCACAATGGGACTTAATATAGAATCTACTAACATCTTATTTACTATGTTATCCTTTTATCACTTGCATTTACATAACTAAATACTACGGTTATCTGGCAAATCTGAAGGCATTACCTTTTTGATCTAGTTTACCTTCAAATGAACCTGTAAACTTCTTTTGCCACTCTTAAAAATAACCACCCGAATGTTTTAAGCTATCAAAATTGCCAGATAAATTTAGCAAGTTGGGGAAGGGGCTTATGGGGGAAGAAATGGCTTCTAGGCTTGTTTGTTGGTGTCCATCACCTAACATAACTGATGGTAGTTCAGTCATTGGAACAGGGGGTAGTTTCAGGGCTTTTATGGGATAGTGTGGGTGGGGGGGTGAGAAAACATTGGGACAGACTATCTCCTCTCTACCTATTTCTATTAACCACTGACAAAAACATTAGGCACTGTCATCAGAATTCAGATATGCCCCATTGTATTTGGAGACCTAATATTAATACCAAATAATGGCAGGTCCTTATACAATCCTCAGTTGGAATATAAAAGGTGCCAGGGATAAAACCAAACAGCAAGTAATATTAAGACACCTGCGATCCCTTAGAGCAGATATTATCTGCTTACAAGAAACACATCTTAAACGGGAAGATACCTCATTATGTTGTAAAGGATGGGTAGGGCAGTCTTATGGGGCAGGTATCTCCATAAGCAGAGGTGGAGTCACTATTCTTTTCCATAAAAATGTTCCCTTCAGATTAGAAAATGAGGTATGGGATAGCCAAGGGCGATATATAATACTACATGGTATGCTGGGTATACATCAAATAATGATTGGGTCTATTTATGGACCAAACGGGGACTGTCCGACTTTTTTCACCAAATTAATGGGAATCGTGTCCACTACTCCCTCTAGAACTATAGTTCTAGGAGGAGACTGGAATATCACGCCCCGACTATCATTAGATAGATCAGACCCTAGGAAAACCGGCCTCTCTCCGGCCTAGAGAGCCCTACATGACTTAATGAGTGGGCTGGGCATCCTTGATGTTTGGAGGATATTGAACCCCACTGAACAGTACACCTTTTTTTCTCATCCCCACCACACTTTCTCATGCATAGATTACATTTTAGCCAGTTTTCACATTATACCTGGAATTATGGAAGCCTTAATTCACCTGCAAGCAGTGTCAGACCACTCCCCGGTCTCATTAGTTTGTGTATTAGGGCCTGGGATCAAAAGAGACTTCATATGGAGAATGAATACGCAGTTACTTGAGACCCCCTATATGCAGACCCATTTTAAAAATGTTATTTCTTTTTTGGATAATAATTTAGGAACGGTCTCCAAAATTGACAGTCTGGTCAGCCCTGAAGTGTGCCTTGCGTGGGGAATGCATACTTTTAGCATCAGTTAAAAAGAAAAAAATATAATATGCACACTGAATCCCTACTTCAAGAAATAAAAACGTTAGAATCAAATATTAATAAGCATTCCTCAGACTCTGAATGGACCAAGCTCCATATCCTACATGCTCAATTTTCAGACTTGATGTACCAAAAAGCGGAGCTCTCCTTAAAACATGTCCAAATGAAATACCTAGAATCGGGAGAACGTGCTGGCAAATTACTAGCTTTCTGAATTAAGCAAGTGGAGTCAGCTCGTTTGTACCTGGGTTATACTCAGGCAAAGAAGGCCCTCTTGTTATAGACCCGAGAGAGATTGTGTCGAGCATTGCAAAATATTATAAAGATCTATACCATTGTATAAATGAAGATATCCCAAATGAACAATTACAAGCGTACTTTGACCAATTAACATTCCCAGTACTACCTGAAGATAAACAATCATCCCTAAGTTCCCCTATTATGGAATGGGAGGTAGTCCAAGCAATTAAGCAGCTTACAATAGATAAGTCCCCTGGTCCAGATGGCCTCCCAACCAATTTGTATAAATTATATAGCACAGAACTTGTCCCCTGCTAACCAGAGTTTTTAACTCATAGAACGAATTAGGTTTCTCGGAACAGACATATCTTGAAGCCTTGATTACTATTATTCCTAAGCCAGGTCGAGACCCACATCATGTTGAAAATTACCACCCTATCTCACTCCTTAATACCGATGTTAAAATACTAGCCAATCGTTTGGGACCCTTAATGGACACATTAATTAATAATGAACAGGTTGGTTTTATGCCAGGAAGATCCTCAAGCGATCATATGCATCGATTACTGCGTCTTATCCCCCTAGCTAGTGAGTCAGCTATACCTATGGCCCTGATAGCCTTGGATGCAGAAAAGGCTTTTGACTGGGTTTCCTGGCACTTTTTGTTCACTGCACTTTCCCGGTATGGTATCCCACAAACATTTATTAGTTGGGTCAGATTGCTATATTCATCCCCTACAGCCCGGATCTGGTGCAATAGTCACCTTTCAGAACCATTACCATCGAGTCGTGGCACTAGGCAAGGATGCCCCCTTTCCCCGCTCCTTTTTAATTTCTATTTAGATCCTTTCATTCGTAAGTTACTTATAACCCAGGTTTGCAAGGCATTCTTGTAGGAAGCAGACAACATCTCTTGTCTGCCTATGCAGATGATCTCTTAGTGCATGTAATGAACCCAAGTATAAGTGTTCCTATCCTCCTGCAGGAAATTGAATCCTTTTCTAGGATATCCTACTACAAACTTAACCTGGTTAAATCTACTGTCTTTCCCCTAAATCAGAAATTACAAAAGTGATATAGAACAGTATCGATTACAATAGGAAAGCAAAAGTATAACCTATCTGGGTATTAAAATCTTTAAATCATACTCTACCATTGTTAAAGAAAACCTTACTAAGTTAATAAAAATAATCAAAGCAGACCTGGAAAAATGGAATGCCTTGCAGATCACTATGGGGAAGGTTCAACATCATTAAGATGAATATTCTCCCTAGAATTCTCTACCCTCTTAATATGTTAGCCCCCTATCTCCCTAAAGCATGGTTCACAAAACTAAGGAATGCAATTAATAAATTTATTTGGAAAGGTAAAATGGTGAGATGGGCATATCATAAGTTGACAGCATCAAAGATTCAAGGAGGGCTTTCCATACCATCATTTTTTAATTATTATGGAGCAGTCCATATTACAAAATTGGCATCCTGGATGTTCTGCCCACATGAGGGAGACTCAAGGTCTTATACTCCAGCATGGTTAAATATTGAAAAGACCCTTGTATCTCCTACTTCATGCTCATTATCATCATTACTATTTTCATCCTTGAAACATATTCCCAAAAACCTCAAGAAATCCCCAATAGGGTGGTCACTGAGGGCTGAGTCAACTACAGAGCCACCTGAAAATAAACTGGCATGTAGATGGAGAACAACCGCTCCTAAATAATCCTCATTTTAGGATCCAACATAAACCTATCCCAATAAAATTGTGGCCTGCACTAAAGGATATTAGGCTTACGGATATCATAGCTAATGGTAATATGCTCTCATATACTCAATTCTTACGGAACTTCCCTGAATTAAGTGGTCACCCCTTTAAATACTGGCAAATTATGCACGCAGTTTCCTCTTTCATGAATACAGGTCGATCCCTCGAACCCCCCCAAGACTGCCTTATCCTCCTTATTAAGTATTGCTACCCACCCACACACAATATCCGCAGTATATAAAGAACCGCAGACCCTCAATACATGACCACCATTAGGTACAAGCCAGTATTGGGCTAAGACTGTCTCTTTCGCCCGCACCTGACTTCTGGCAACAAAACTGGAATAACCTATATAGGTTTATTAAGCAAGACCGTTTGCAGCTTATACAATTTAATGTGACGAATGACCTATATTATACCCCCAAAAGCTTTACAAAATTGGCAAGATACTATCCCCCTGCTGTCCCCGGTGTCTCAGTAGGAACGGGGACCCCTACCATATGTTATGGGCGTGCCCCAAAGTTCAACTATTTTGGAGAGCTATACAAAACTCTTTAAACCCTATGCTAGCTTTAAACTCATTGTTCTCCCCGGGAACTTGTCTGCTCAACTCTTTCCCAAAAAGAACTTTGAAACAAAAGAAACATTATATGGCCCTTATTTCTGCAGTGGCCAAACTTGTACTCATGAGGCACTGGACCCTGGATACCCTGCCTACAACACTAGAATGGCATAGAGAAATGTTACTCGCCCTACAGCTGGAAAAGCATATTGCAAGTATGAACAACCGGTTGCAAAGTTATCTTGATAAATGGGGTACCCTGGATGCATTTTTGGCTGCATGGAACCCTGAAAGTAGGCAACCTGATGGTCATTGACCTTTTCCTTGCAGCATGTTCTAACTTTGAGAAAAGATACCCCTAACTACAGTAGAGGAAAAGTTGTGCCTGATGTTTTTTCTGATGGAGAGAGGAGAATATGTGGGGGATAGGAAGTTTAGGGATTTTCATGGGGAAGAGGGAGGGAGGGTGGTTGAGGGCAGTGGGGGAGGGTTGGGGATCGGGGGTATTGGGTGTTTTTTTTTTTTCTTTCCTTCTTGACTTTACTACTTCTTGTTTACCTAAAGATCAATATGACACCTTAGCAAGATTGCAGTATATTCTTATGTTAAGTTCATATCCAACTATTAGAACACATGCTTGTGGTGTTATGATATGCCTATGTAGAGATGTTTGACCTGAGATACTGTGACTAAGACAAGTGCATATATTAAGCATACTATGTTATTATTTGTATCTCTTTATTTTATCTTATTTCTGTGTATTAATTTACTGAAAATAAATAAAGCTTTCTGAATTAAAAAAAAAAGAGGGCGTCTTCAGTGAGACAGTGTCTGTGTTTATATAGCACCCCAGTTCTGGAGTTTACCATTTTTAGCTATCTGGTTGATGTGCTGCACATGACTGAGGGAGGAGTTAAGAGTGATGCCTAAATATTTAAAGGTGGGGACCACGTCCAGTGCTTCTTGTCTGTTAATGCAAATTTATAGCTGGAAGGATTTGTGTTTGTTCTGAGGGGTGACGAAAATCATAGACTGTCTACTTATAGCTGAGGAGAAGCCTATGCTGTAGGAACCACGTTTCCATAGTGGAGAAGCTGGTTTGCATATGCTCTTCCAGGACAGTGGGGCTACAGTGGCTAGAGAACAGCACTGCATCACCGGTATACAGTATAGCTCAGTCTGGGCAGGTCTAGGGAAGCTCATTGAGAAATATGTTGAAGAGGAGTGGACCCAGTATGGATCCCTGGGGCACCCCAGTAGAGACCAACCTGTGGTCTGAAATGGTGTTTAGCATATTCACCTGCTGGATATGGTCAGATAGGAAGCTTTGGAACCATTGTAAGGGCTCACAGGATAGGCCCAAGGATGCTAGTTGTTGGAGGAGGAGGCCATAGTTGACTGTGTCAAAAGCCATGGTTAGGTCAATGAACGTAGTGCCAACCAGGTGGCCCCGATCCATAGCTTCATGATTGAAGCTAGTGAATTCTACTAAGGCCAATGTGTTACTGTGTTGCTTCCTAAAGCCATGTAGTTCTGGGCATTGGAGTTTATATTTATCCATGTAATCAACAAGCTGGTCGCTGACAATCCTTTCTAGTGCTTTAGAGAGTGGTGAAGTATGGAGATAGGACGGTAGTTTGAAATGTTGGTTTGATCACCGCTTTTATAAACTGGGGAGACCATTGCCTTTTTCCATAGCTTTGGCAACTTTGCAGAGATTAGGGACAAACTGATGATATGGTTTAGAAGATGGATAACCTCATTAAGTGTGAGATTTATTAATTTTAGGCCCAATGAGTCATAGCTGGCTCTTGATTTCCCTATGGCTTTAGAGATATATATTTTTTGCCTCTGTGACTGACACAATTTTAAAATAGAAGGGGGTTGGGGGCTTTAAGGGTATGGCCTTCTGTTTTGTGGGTTTTGTCAGCTTGGGGGATATGAAAGTTTGGAGGGAGCACACTACTGAGATCAGTGAATGCCTTGTTGAAGGAGTTAGAGATTTCTATAGTGTCTTGTGTACGAATGCCATTTAAGTCGAGCTGGGAGGGGGTAGTTTTGCTGGGTTTCCCAGTTAACATTTTTATGTTCTCCCAGAAGTTACAACTATTCCCCCAGGAATCATTAAGAGCCTTCTTAAAGTATTGACTTTTAGCAGTACGAATGGCTCTGGTGCAATTGTTTCGGGAGGCTTTGTATTTTTGCATGTCTGAGCGTGACCCAGTACTTTGGGCTTTAAACCAGAGATTGTCCTTCTTTCATTAGAAGGAGGAGGGCTGGTGAGATCCAAGAGTTTTGGGTCCCTTTCACCTTTCTTCTTTCAAAGGGTGCATAAATGTTGCATGAGGCGTTGTAGATGCTAATGAAGCATTCAAGAGCAGTGTCAACATCATTGGTTTGATAAAACGCAGACCAGTCTTGCTGCAACAGGTGCATTTTTAGTTGGCCCAGAAGGTCTGTTTTTAGTACTCTGGAATGTATAGTTCTAGATGGTGTTTTGGGGGGCTTGTTAGACCATTTAATGGGGAAAAGGTCACTTATGCTGTCAGGGAAAATTGTAGTTCCAGTAATCCTCTCAGGATGGTTTGTTATCAGCCAATCATGAAGTATGCTAGAGCCTGACTGGTAGTTAATGCAGGTTGCTGTTTGAACTAGTTGTGACATGCCAAGAGAGGAGATTGTATCCCTAAACAGGGAGGCTTCTATTGATGACCAGTTAAGGTTGAAGTCTCCAAAGACAAGGATCTCTGCTTTTGCTTATCATGGCAAGGTAATCCAGGGTTTCTTTAAGGCCGTCTGTTTGCTCTTTTGGAGGAATATATATGGTGATCAGTGAGAGACATGTACCCTTGGTACCAATTCGCACCTTAATTGGTAGAATGTGAGAATTTCCAACAGTGGTAAGGCAGGGCAGCGCACAGGCCTGTAGAGTGTTTTTGATGTATACTATACAGCCCCCACCACGCTTCCCTATCCTAGCCTGTCTAAAAGAGGCACAGCCATCAATATGGATGACCGTGTCTGGGATTCTTGGTGAAAGCCAGGGTACTACTATTGATAGGATATCTGGGTTGTGCTGAGTTATCCAGACTTGGAGAGTCCTGCTTTGCCACGAGACTGCATATATTCATTGAGGCAATAGTAATCAATCAATCAATCAAATCTTTATTTAACCAGGCGTTCATTGTTGAGCAGAAGCTCATTTGCAAGATGGACCTGGGTTGAGCATGAATAATTGTATATACAGGTCAACACAGGTATTTACAAGGCAATACAGATAATACTCTTTACAGAGAGGAAGAAAAAGAAGTTCATACTGTATGTGCATGGAATTATACAGATATTGTACAGATGACATGGTATTTACATACATAGAAGTGTCTATAGGAAGATAAAGCAGGTTATCTAAGGTTGCAGGAGGAAGTAACGGAAGAAAAATTAAAATATACACCAGGTAGAGGTGAAGGTAGGGGGGCAGGGAGGGAGGTATGGGAAGAAAGGCTTGGAGGGCACGGTGCACAGAGATGAGTTGGTAAAATGGGATGTAGAGAAGGTGGATGGAGAAAAGGAGTATGTGTGAGCCCCAGGATTGAATGCTATAAAGTACGGGGCATGGTAGGATGTCACAACCCAGGGTAGTGAGCTCCTATCCGAGGTTGGAAAAGGAAGAATAAGGGGATGGACAGGTCTAGTATTGATAAGACAGGGGGATAAGAGAGAGAACAATTAGGCTGATGAGGAGCAAGCTGGGGGGGTCAGTACTTAAAATTGGGTCTAGGCATGGCTGTATACCAGTGCAGACACCGGTACTGGGTCTGAGTGGGTGAAGCAGTTACATACTTCTCTGATTGCATGGAAATAAAGCATCTTGAAGGCATTTATACCAATTAGAGTGCTTAATTTGAGGGTTTTTTGTAGATCGTTCCATAAGGTAGGTAGCATGAAGCTAATGGCTGCCCTGCCGAAGCGGGATTTTGCTTTGGGTACTTTAAGTGTAATAGATGAGTAACTTCTTAATGCTTATTTCCCAATTATACTCAGGGGAAGACAGCAGGAGATATAGTAAGGCAGCTTATTAGAGATGGCTCTATAGGTCCAGAGAGTGGCACTTCTGTGGCGCCTGAACTTTAGTGATGTCCACCCCACTGCCGCATATAGGGTGCAGTGATGCATGTCGAAGGGGAGTCCCGTTATAAACCTCAGTGCTCGATGGTAGAGTGTGTCCAGTTTAGCCATGTAAGAGTTGGGGCATTGGCTATAGAGGAAATCAGCGTAATCAACCAATGATAGGAAAATGGATTGGACCAGTTGTTTCTTGGCATCTCTGGTGAGAAATTGGTTGATTCTAAAAAACAGTCCAAGCCTTTGCCAAAGTTGTTTTAGCAAGTCCTCGATATGTTCAATGAAGGAGATTCTTTGGTCTATCCAAACTCCCAGATACTTGAATTTTGTAACAAATTCTAGTGTTTCACCTAGAACTGTGGTAATTTGGGGAACTGTCCCACTGGACACAGGGTTAGCTGTAAGGATAAAAGGGGAGAGGACCATCGCTTTAGTTTTTTTGGCATTAAGGAGTAGCTTTTTTTGGAGGAGTTGGCTTTGCAAAAGGTTGAATTCTGACTGTAGGTCATTGCAGGCAGCGTCAGGTGTTGGGAGACTCACGTAGAGAACTGTATCATCTGCAAACAGATGGATGTTGGCTTCTTTATACAGTAGTCAATGTTATTAATGGAGATTGCAAAAGTAGGGCCCTAATATAGAACCTGAGGTACCTCTTTGCAGAGTTTTTAAAGGGGACAGGCCTCCTTCGGCTTTAACTTGTTGAAGGCGCCCTGTAAGATAGTCAGTAAACCAACGCAGAGAGGAGGGGTCCACACCTATGGTTTGAAGGGAGGAGAGGAGCAGACTATGGTCGACGGTGTCAAAAGCCTTGCTTAGATCAAGGAAAACAGCACAAATAACGTTTTTGCTCTCAAGATTATGCTGCCAGTCGTTAGTAACTTTGGCGAGGGCTGAGATAGTGCTATGTTTAGCTCTGAATCTGGACTGCATAGGATTTAGCAGTTCCCTGGACTCAAGGAGAGTCCTCAGCTGTGCATTTACAATTTTCTCTAGGAGCTTGGACAGGACCGGAAGGAGAGAAATTGGCCAGTAGTTATTGAGATCACCAGGGTCACCTGATTTGAACAGTAGTATGACATGTGCTGTCTTCCATATAGGTGGTAAGGTGCCCTGAAACAGGGATAAGTTAAAAATGTGGGTGACGGGTATTGTTAGTATGTGGTAGGAAATTTTTAGGAAATAAGGGTCAAGGGTGTCGGCCCCAGCACTTTTTCTAGTATCCAACTGAAGCAAGAGGTCCTCTGTCTCTTTCAGTGGGGCAGGTTGAAGTGAGAAAGGCGGCAAAGCTATCAGAGTTTCAGGCAGTTGGCTGGCAGTCTGGGAGTGAAGTATGTTTGCAGGGGAGTTATCAAATGCCATGCCTGCAGTAGCAAAGTGGTTATTGAATGCGTCAAGTATATCCATCTTTTCGGTTATAGTCAAGTTGCCAGAGGTAATCTTGGTCGGGAGTGAATTTCCTGGGGAGTGGCCTAGCAGATCATTGATTGTGTTCCAGAGCTTGATTGGACTCTCTGTGGCAGAGTCGAGTTCAGATTTGAAGAAGGTGGCCTTCGATTCTCTGATTGTTTTGGTACATAAATTTTGTAGTCTCCTGAACTGGTTCCAATCCTCTGCAGTGTTCAGTCTGAGCGCTTTTTTCAAGAGCTTATCTCTTTCTAGAAGCAAGGACTTGATCTGAGGGGTGAACCATTTACAGGTTTTGGTCCTAGTTCGAACTTTAATCAGGGGAGCATACTTATTAAGGGCCCTTAATAGAATGTTGTGGAAGATACTGTAAGTATCGTAGTCGTTTTGGCCAGGTAGAAATCTTGCCACTGAGGGGAGTACTTAAGCTCATTTAGGTAGGCATGTTCATTGAAGTTGCGCCTGGATCTCTTCATAGAGAACTTGCTGATGGGTGTTGGGTTGTTGGTGGATCTTACTCCCGCAATAAAACAATGGTCGCTGGCGTCTGAGAAGAAGACATCAGCGTGGGAGAAGAGATGAGGTTTGCTCACCATTAGCACATCCAAAAGTGTATTTTTACTGGGGTTCTTCACGTTTGGGCGTGTTGGTTCAGTAATAAGTTGCATCAGCCCATGTTCATCACAGAAGGATGCAAGGGGGCCAGCTGTGTTAGAGAGCCAGTCAAAGTTGAGGTCTCCTAAAATAATAGTTTCTGGCAGCCCCTGTCCCAACTTGTCACTTAGATATGACAAGCTGTAGGCCAGCAGATGGTAGTCTGTAGCATCCTATTATGCACAGTGCAGTAGTCTGTAATTTCCACTTTGAGAATTAGGCATTTGAATTCACTGGCGACAGATGCTAAGGATAAGCAGAAGGCAGAAAATTTGTCTTTAATGTAGATAGCTACCCCTCCTCCTCTGGCATGCCTATCAGCTCTGAACGAGGCATAGTTGGGGATGTTTACTTCTCTATTGATGGTGCTGGGTCTAAGCCAAGTTTCTGAAATCACAAATATATCAGGAGAGGTATGATTTACCCAGGTTTGTATTAAGGTTATCTTTTTAAGGAGGCTACATATGTTAATATGCAAGAAGCTTATTCCTTTTAAATTTGCTAATTCTGCTGGCAAAGCAATAGCTTCTGGGGGGCCAGAATTGAGTTCTACGTTGCCTGAACATAGCAGGAGGATAAGTAGGATTTTTCTAAGAGCACTAATTATAAGCTTGTAATTCCTTCCTTTCTCCCGTCTAGTAGATCTGATGTTTTTAGGGACTGGAAAGTAGCCACCATAGAAGAGCTGATCTGTTGTAGCAAGAGCTAGTACCCCCACAATAGGCAGGAGGAGATCAAGTCTGCGTGGGAGGTGGGCCTTGTGGTGGGGGTGTTATAAGTACTACTGGTATGTGTGGTCCAAGAGCAGGGTTCGAGGTATTGGTACATGGAATCACTGAGGCAATTAAAGGATAAGTTGACATGTGGTATACAGCACAAGGTGCCATTGTAGACCAAACATGATGGTAGTTCAGGTGTCCAATTCTGGGAAGCTGGTATCAGCAGAAAAAGGGGCAGTATAAGGAGCCATATAGGGCCCAACATGATGGTATCTCAAAAAAAAGAGCCACTCAATTAGCCCAGGGGCCAGTGGGGTTGCTGAATTAATGCAGCTTATCAGTAGCTTTCCGATCCAGGTCGACCCAAATTTGATAGTCTTTAAAAATATTTAGTGGTGAAGACACAGCCAAGGAGAGCCTATGCCTTTTAGTAAGGTGAGGCCCTAAGAGTTGGATCCTGTAGGCTGGACAGAGAAGAGGGGGATCATGAGCTAAGTCTCTTTTGGTGGGGCACTGCACCAGGGAACGTGGACTAATATTTTGGCAGGAGCTACTGTATTTAATAATCAGCGGAGGTGGGGGGGGTCGAAAAAATTGCGGCAGTTGCCGTACCTTGTAGGGCCTTGGGTCCGAGTCTGCAGTCTCGAGCGTCGGCTAGAGGGGCGCCGACCGCCCGGTAGCCAGGAATCCCGCAGCTTAGGAGCTGGGAGCCTGGGTGACAGTTCCTCAGCTGATGGAGAGAAGGAGAGTGAGGGTTAATATAGGGGATTCACATAAAGGGTTAGACAGAACAGTGGGGAGTCCAAAATTTGCAGAACAAAATGACATGTATTACTTTGGCACCCAAAAGTGTCTAGGGCCAGTGCACGTATGCAGGGAAAGGGCTGTAAACACTAGATTTCTTTCCCAAACTACAATTAAAGTCCTTTCAATTACAGACTGGGTTAACACTTTGGCTTTTTAACATTTGTCCCAACATAAACATTTTTAGGGTTTAAAATCAAAGAGCAGAAGCCGGCTTCCACCAGGGACCAATCAGAGCGTGGTCTGACAGGGCACTCGCAATCCGGTTGGTTGCGGCAGTTGCCGTACCTTGTAGGACCTTGGGTCCATGTCTGCAGGCTTGAGCGTCGGCTAGAGGGGCACAGACCACCCGGTAGATGGGAATCCCATGGCTTAGGAGCTGGGAGCCTGGGTGGCAGTTCCTCGGCTGAGGGAGAGAAGGAAAGCGAGGATTAATAAAGGGCATTCATACAAAGGGTCAGACAGAACAGCGGGGAATCCAAAATTTGCCGAACAAAAGGACATGTATGGTACCAGCAATGCCAAAAAGAGGTAGTGAGGAGTAGTAGTAGGTGGTTGCACCCCATGATAGTTTGTCTGGTGTTGCTGGCCTGCTTAACTGCTAGCTGGTTTATAGTTGGAAGGGTATATAGTCGAATTAGGGTGAGGTCCCTAACAATAGGGCAGGTAGAGCAGTAATTGAGAGGAATTAGATGGAGCGGCTGGAGAAAAGGTTGAGAGCAAATGTGTGATCCTGAGGGTGGGACTGCTTTAATAAGGGGTGGTGAGAAAGTGGGTCAAGTAAGGCATTGAAGACCGGGAGGCCAATAACATGAAAATGTGCAGCAGTGGAGTGACCACTCTGCTGCTAGGCTGAGGAAGGGGTGGAGTAAGGGTCTATATAATACTGTTAGGAGGAGGAGGAGGAGGGGGGGTGGGCGAAAAAATTCAGTCCAGAACAAAGCACAGAAAGAGATTTCCCTGAGATCAGGAAGCATCAGGTGTTGGAAAATCAGCCAAGGAGTAAAGCTGCCAATCAGTGCCTGGTTCCTCCACTGGGCATCCAGTCAAAACAATGGCATTCAAAACCACGAGTTTCGGAGGTCCGGTGTGTACCTGAATCTGTTCAGGGGTCAGTTGGGTGGTCTGTTAGCTGTGGCCTGCTCGGAGAGAGCCAAGGCCACAGGAGCAGCTTGGGAAGCCTGCAGATGGGCGGTCTGTGTGGAACAAGGAGGGAAACAGAGGATTAAATATAGCTAGAGTACAATAGCAAGCCCAGTGGGGGGCAGGCAATGGGGAAAGAAAGCATGAGGTAAAAGAGGTGCTAAATGCAGGGCACTATTTGGAGCTAGAAGAGGAGTTAATGGGGGGGGGGGTCTGTGCATTGGCACCGGGACATCTGAGGAGGACATCAGCAGCAGGGGGGTGTAAGGAAAGGTTTGTAGGTAAGGCAGAGAAGAAAGTAAGGTGTTTAGAGAGACAGCATTACAAGTGGAGCAGAGAAATTAATAATTGGCAGAGTGACCAGTGTGAGGAAGGGGCAGAGTTTGTCAGTCGGGCAGAAATGGAAAACTGCAGCAGTCTTGCTCGGTAGCTAGGTCAAGCAGTCAAACATCAGCTACTATACAATACAGTTAGGGCATTAGACTATTTGGGTAGTGATCAGGGGTCCTGGGTTATGGTGGATGTTTCCCCGATAGTAGCATATACAGTATATATACCCGTTAAATACATCCCTGGACACAGGTTGTGTACCACAAGACTGGTGGATGGCTCATGTGGTGCCCCTCCACTAAAGTGGTCCAAAGGATGAACCAGGCAATTACAGACTAGCAAACCTCACATCCATTGTAGGATAACTATTAGAGACAATCCTGAATGAGAGGCTGGTGACCTTTTTGGAGGACAATGGATTCCAGGATGGTCAGTGGCATGGGTTTGTCTCAGGAAAGTCCTGCCAGACCACCCTAGTCAAGTATTATGACTGGGTGATGAGGGAACTGGATACGGACCATGCTGTGGATATCCTGTACTTGGACTTCAGCAAGGCCTATGATTCAGTGCCTCATGGGTGGTTGGGGGGGGGGGCAAGTTGGAATATGTAGGGGTGGGGACAAAGATTGTGAACTGGATCGGGAACTGGCTGAAGGGGAGACAACAGTGGGTGAGGGGGGAGCTCTCATCCCCAAGGGCTGTGACAAGCAGGGTTCCACAGGGCTGGGTACTGGGCCCAGTGCTATTTGGGCTATTCATAGCAGATCTCTCACACTAATAAGAGTAGGATCAGCTTTTTTGCTGATGATACCAAGATGGGGCAGTGGTGGGTGATATAGTAGGGTGGCAGGGGCTTCAGGATGACCCGACCAAGCTGGAAGAGTGGCCGAAAACATGGCAGTTGGGGTTCAATGCTAAGAAGTGCAAGGTACTGCACTTTGGAGCAAGGAACCCAGGGAGGAGCTACCAGTTGGGAGAGGTGCAGTTAGGTACTACCAAAGAGGAATAGGATCTAGGGGTGGTCATAACAGGGAATATGAACAACTCTGCTCAGTGCAGAAAGGTAGCAGCCAAAGTCAGCATGATGCTGGGGTAAATAGTGAGAGGAATCTCCTCCAGAAGTAGGAAGGTGATCCTGCCCCAGTACAGGTCACTAGTCAGGCCACACCTGGAGTACTGTGTGTAGTATTGGAGCCCATTTCTGAAGAAAGATATCAGATTACTGGAAGGAGTACAGTGCAGGGCAACGAAGATGATCCAGGGATTGGGGTATAAACTCTACAAGGACTGGCTGAGGGAGTTAAATATGCACTCCCTGGAGGAGAGGAGGGATCGTGGGATATGATTGAGACCTTTAAATACTTGAAGGGGATAAACAAGACATGAACAGAAGGGGTATTTAAGCTGGGAAGATGAAGGGACATGAGGGAGCATGGGCTCAGACTGGAGGGGGGGAAATTTAGAAGGGAGATGAGGAGGCATTTTTTCACAGAGAGAGTGGTGGCTAAGTGGACACTCTAGCCTAGGAGGTGGTGTCCTGTAAGACAGTGGGCAGTTTTAAGAGGGTATGGGACAGGGTGAGGTAACTGTGAGGAGGGGAAGAGAAGGGTGGGGCAGCTGCACATTCGAGAGACTTGGTAGACCATAAGGCCAATTTCTGCTGGCAGATTTGTATAATAGATTATATCTCTCTCTCTCTCCCCCCCTCCCTCTCCATACACACACACACACACACACACACACACACACACACACACACACACACACACACACACACACACAATTAGAGGCAAAAATCTCTGTCTAATGCATTGGTTAGGCTTGTTCCACAGTGACAAGTGAGGAAATTTGGTGTTAGGGTTGAAAGCCCCTTTGGACCCCGCCCACACCCCCAACCGACATCGTGGTGTGCATTGGGGTTGCTGGCCCTAACTCTCACCCCATCAGATGTGTGAAGAAGCAGAGGTATAGGAGAATGGGGTGAGAGTTAGGACCTACAAACCTAATGCACACCCCGATGCCGGTTGGGAGTGTGTCGCAAATGGCCCTAGTAGTGTCACAAATCCACCATTTTGTTTTCAGTTGGTGATCAGAAAAATGCTTGGCATTTAAATTTGGGACCCTCTGGCAACACAATTCTTTTTGTGTTCACCTACTCGGACCTTGAGGATGCTAGCCATGTCTTTATTTTGGGGTGAAACACCCTAGAAATATGTTTTTCAAATTTCTGGAAAAAGTAGTGTCTCAAAGTAGTGTCGCACTCACTTATTAATTCTTCGAGAATGCTTGCTAAAGCTGTCGCAAATCACACTACTTTTTCAGACTATGGACAAAATTACAGCAGTTTTTGCCACCCTGCTGCAAATGAACAGTTTGGTCTTTTGGGCTGAAATTTGGAGGGAAGGCAACCAACATCTCACAGATGTGCCTTTTGGTGGTTTGATGACAAAATATTGTATGGATGCAAAGTTATGGTACTCCAAAGTTGACACTTTTTCCCTTAGACTAACATTGCTTCATCCGCTGCATGACAGGAAGCTTTTGCCACCCTGCTGCAAAATAATGGTTTGGTCTTTTAGACTGAAATTTGGAGGTAAGAAGGCCAACATCCCACAGATGTGCCTTTTGGTGGTTTGGTGAAAAAATATTACAGGGCGGCAAACTTCTCTTTTTTTCCTTTAGGATAACATTACGGCATTCGCCGCGCCTTTCAGGGCCCGTATTTCGGAAACGGTGCGAGATACGGACTTTTCATCAGAAAAATGCTTAGCACAAAACTAGCCAGGAAAGTCATAAATCATATGACTTAACTTTTTTTCCTACGTCGTACGGTTCCGGAGATACAGGTATATGCAATTTAGTATTCCAACTCCTCATTTTCTGCTCCGAGACCCATTATTATGCATACATTCTTTGTACTCACTGTCTTTTTCTATGCAGCTTTTGGGGAAAACCAGCCTGTGCGCTTACATTACTCTTACTCTTACCACACTTCTGCTTGTGGTTCCGTGCCCGTTTCTTACCATTCCGTCTATATGTACCATAATAGATTACCCTTTTGCGTTTTCATTTGCGCTTGCATTTGTGTTATTTTTACCATTTGTGTCTACAGTACTGATTCTCTTTCTGTTTTGCTTTGCATCACCATGCTCATTACCATTTATGTTTGCGTGCACCATGTTACTATGTGACAAGACATCATGTGACGGAAGCACGGGGCCCGAAGGTCCCTGCGCTCCCGCTGCCACATTACATTCACTATTTTTCGTTATCATTCTCAAAAAGAAGGGAAATTAGAGCCAAAAAACTCTGTTTAATGCATCAGTTAGGGTTGTTCCACAGCGACAAAAGTGAGGAAATTCGATGTTAGGGTTGAAACCCCCTTGCACCCCTCAGCACCCCCAACCGGCATAGAGTGCGTGTTGGTCATCGGCCCTAACTCTCACCCCATTCTCCTATTCCTCAGCTTTTTTCCACATGTGATGGGATGACCCCAACGCGCAACCCAATGCCGGTTGGGGGGGTGGGCTTGAAGGGTGCAAGGGGGGTTTCAACCCTAATATCAAATTTCCTCACTTTTGTCGCTGTGGAACAACCCTAACTGATGCATTAAACTGAGTTTTTTGCCATATATATGTGTGTCAGTATTGTATACCTCTACTTTTTGCTACCTGGCATGCCTGGCCTCCTGCTGTCATGTCCACTTGTCTACAGCTGTCACAGTTGCCCAAAGGGCTAGTTAGTTGGATCTAAGCACATGGCAATTTTTCCTAAAAAAAAAAAAAAAATTGTAGGACCAGTCAGTTAGTGTAGTACACCTCTACTTGTTGCCACCTGGCATGCCTGTCTTCCTGCTCTCACATCCACTCGTCTACTGCTCTCTCACACTCACAGTTGCCAGACAGGCTAGTTGCTGCATTTAAGCAGTTGGTTATTTCACCTTAAAAAGAAACAAAAAGTGTTATCAGTTGATCAGCACTTGGCTATTTTTCCTTTGAAAAAAATTGCAGGAACAGTCAGTCAGTGTAGTACACCTCTGCTTGTTGCATCATGGTGTGCCTGTCTATCTGCTGTCATGTCCATGTATCTACTGCTCTGTCACACTCAGTTGCCTGGGAGGCTTGTTATATTTAAGTGGTTGACTAGTCTTTTTTTCCATATAGGTTTTTATCCTCCTGCTTATCTGGGGGCTGGTCAGCCCTGTCCTGTCTCCTTAACACAGCTACTGACTTTCCATTACCATTGAGCCCCATTCCTGCATGGATTGCCCTCCCACATGGCAGGGCTGAGAAGGGGAGAGCTGTCCTCCCCACACCTGGTGTTCCTTGGTCCAGATTGGGGATCAAGTGAGCCAGCGACAGAGTGAGGTGAAGACAGGCAGACTGGGATTCATTGATGCCGAGACCACCATTTTCCTCTGTTTTTTCTCCCCTTTCTGCAGAAGCCATAAGCGAGTATGCATGGAGGCGTGCACATGCTATGTAATGGCAGCTTTACTCCTGTGCTGCTCTAGTCTGCAGTACTGCCACCTAGTCTCTACCAGATGGCAGCCAAGGAGCAACACAGTGGATACCCCCACCCCAGGAGAAAACAGCAGTCAACTGGATGCTTAATACTTTCCCTCCCTGATGACCCCCGGCAGCCCACGCTCACTCCCAAACATGGGTCGTCAGTGTGGCACAAAGTGTAGCATCCAGTGCCTCAACCCTCAGTGTCCCTGGGCCAGTGTTTTTTTTCTTAAAAAAACCAAAATAAATTGTAGGCCCAGTTGGGCTGCACTTGGCTATTTTCCCCCCAAAAAGAAAAATTTGAGGACCAGTTGCTTAGTGTAGTACACCTCAGTTTGTTGCCACCTAGAGTGCCTGGCTGCATTCTATCCCTTCCACTGCTCTCTAATCCAAGCTTTATTTCTACCTGAATATGTCGAACAACTGGCATTTTTAAAAGTCAACTTATCCACACTGAATTACAATTATGACATGCACTTTGTAAAGCAAGATGAAAAAAAGTTTGATATCGAAAGGATAGATGACTAAGCAACTACATGCTATCCAAATTTCTCCTGGTTGGAGAAGTACATGATGAGAAAATGTACCATGGATGCCAGCTTTCAACATTACTTAAAAGTCTTACTGCTGCAGTCTGCTGCTGAGTTATTCATATAGGCTAGGCACTAATACGTCTGTCATTATCTCTAAAACAAACCTTAATTTTTGACCCAACAAAACACTTACGTTCTCTTACTGTCACTGTCATGAAACTCATTATATAATGTTTATCACAGATACTGGCAGCAGTTATATGTTATCTCCTTCACTGATTTTGGAAAGAAAATTGGTTGAGGTCATGAGGCGGGATTTGAGTATACTAGATAAATGGTCAGAAATATGGCAGCTGAAGTTCAATACAAAGAAGTGTGCAGTGATGCATATAGGGCATAAAAATCGACTGGCCAGATAGTCACTGGGGAGAGAGCAGATAAAGCAATCAGAACAGGAATGGGATCTGGGAATTATAATATCAAACAACCTTAGGGTAAGTGATCAATGTAGTATGGCAACTGGCAAAGCTAATAGAATGATGGTGTACATAGGAAGGGGCATAACTAGTAGGAAGAGGGAGTTGCTGATAGCATTATATAAGACCATAGTTAGACCACACCTGGAGTATGGGGGTACAGTTCTGGAGGGCTCATTTAAGAAAGGACATAGATGTAACAGAAAATGGTCAGAGAAGGGCAACAAAGATGGTGCAGGGTATGCAAGGGAAACTATATGAGACAAGACTGAGACAATTAAATCTGTATCTGCTGGAGTTTAGACGAGAGACAGGGGATATGATAAAGACATTCCAGTACATGAAGGGGATAAATAAAATGAGTGAAGGAAGTCTATTTAAAAGGAAAGTCAGAGTTAAAACAAGAGGTCATACTTTAAGATCGGAAGGAGGAAAACTAAAAGGTAATGTATGGGGATGCTTTTTCACTAAGTGGGTAGTTGAACCCTGACACAGATTACCTGAGGAGGTGGTAGATGTTGAAATGGTGGAAGGATTCAAGAAAGTGTGGGATAGACGTATGGGGTTGGTAAGAGGACAGCAGATAGGCTTCTTCTGTACTGGTGACAAGTAGGGGAGGGGGAGATGGGCAGACTGGATGGACCAGGATGATCCTTTTCTGCTGACACATTACTATGATACTATGATACTATGATACTAGGGTATAGCTTGTATCTATCTTAACATGCATTACATTATTCCCTTACAGGCCAAAAATCTGTGGCATCGACCAGGCCAAAATATTACACCTGTGTGAGACTGTACCAGTGGAGCAGGGTGGGTAGGATGGAGCAGATGGAGGAAGAAATGATACCACATTCATACCAGCCTTTTCAGTGCAGCAGATCCATACCTTCTGAGAGTATAACTATGTCACTTAAGTCTTTTGTTTCTTTTTCAACATAAATCAGGAGCCACCAGAGTTGGAAGCGGCCCTGTTTGGGACAAGTAAATTGTGGTAGCACAGTGGAGAGTTGGAGGCACTGGGTTGGGACAGTGACCTGACCTGATTGAACATGGATTGTGTGGGGCCATTTCAGAGCCGGCAGTAACATCGGCAGTAATATCAAGAGTTCAAGCTCAAGAAGACTGACTCCTATCCTATCAGATCTGGTTTTGCATCGGGTCAGATAGTATGTAGTACAGTGAGACAAAGGCTGAACATGAGGGCACTCTTTCACTGGTGGTATTAAGCTGTCTGTCGGCTCCCAACAGAACTTTTTCTCAGAGGGGCTGTAATCATGACCGTGTTATTACAATACTATCTAAAGAAAAGAAGTCTACCATAAATTCTGCCTCAAGTTGGTAAAGTGAGTGAAAATTAAATAAAGTGAATGATCTGCCTAAGAGTTTAGATGTTCTCCTCTTTCCTCTTTGAAATTGTAACACCAGCCTGGAGTGTCCTGCAGCTAATGCATTTGGTAGCACTTCTCTTGCGAGCCCGCTCCCACTCCTGCTACAAATAAGACTACAGTAAATTCTGCCACAAGTTTTGGAGAAATGTAAGGAGTTTGTCTGTCAAGATGGCTTTATGTTCTTGATAATCAATGTAGTGTTCTTTTGCACATGCATTATTCATGGAAAGGGAATTAATGCTTGTGAATATTTTCTCCGCAAGAGTAACATGAGTGAAAAAATCCCCATCAAATTCATTGTGGAATCACTGGACTTTGTTTTAAAGCATAATTACTTTGAATTTGATAGTGAGTTTTGCATTCAAAAATGCAGTACCAGAGTGTCCTGCAGCTGATGTGTTCGGTAGCACTTCTTTTGCGCTCCCGCTCCTGCTACAAACAAGGTGAAGCTGCAGAATGAAGTTTTAAATTCACCACACTCTGGGGCAATTACATGAGGTGAAGCCGCAGTATGAAATTTCAAATTTTAATTTCACCATGCTCTGGGGCAATAACATACAGTTTCTAAAATCATCCACTGCCCAATTCGATACATACAGCAGTATCTGATTGGGCCGGATAGGGTAAAAAAGTGTAAAATACGACCAGTTTTATTTATCAAGTTGAATATCTGCCTACACCTAGTGTGTATATTCCACCTCAAATTGCACTTAGAGTATGTAATAGCATACTAAAGGATATTGCAGTAGAAACTGAGCTTCTGAAGATTACATTTTCAGGTCTGGTTATTTTAGTTTTTGGGGATTTTAATTCCAGGCTTGTGGCTGAATTAGAGGTAAAAACCTATAATTGGAACCTGGATGATGCCCTGGAAATCCAAATTAGACAATTCAAACATAAAAGAGTTAATAACAAAAGGGGGATCTTTGCTACAGTTTGCATCTGGGCAATGGAAGACTGAGGTGGGATTGGTATCTGTAAATTACTTTTCTGACACCATTTGGAGGCATCAACTTGATTTATATTTGGCTGATACACTAACATATTTTAAAGCAGCTCTTGTTGAGGTCTTAAAAAGTTGAGATAGTGACCAATTTCCATTAAGATGTGAATTAAATATCAATTTTCCCACTCCAATAACTGATGTGATAATGCAGCAGGATGCAGTTAACAATATGTGCATCTTGTGTGCAAAAAAGGTTAAAGGGTAAAGGTTAAAGGGAACAAATATTCAAAGGAGAAGATGGCTGAAATGTTGTCTAATGAAGACTTAGTGCAACTAAAGTTGCTCCTTGAACCCTATCAGAATATAAGAAATTTATTATCAGAAAATAGAATAAATTAGCCAGCCCACCAGTGTAGCAGTAGAGCTACCGCTTGCGACGCCGGCACCTGGCTTCACGAATGAGCCCAGGTAGTCGGAGGCCAGCCGGGGGAGGAGGACTGAGCATCTCAGGGATGCACTCCTCCTCCAGGGGAAGGGGAGCAGCCATTCCTGCTGTGATTCCATCACCTGGGTGCACACAGGTGGAGGTGTAGCCAGGAGTGCTGAGAGGGAAGGGAGGATGTCAGCTGGGATCCAGAGCAGTGGCACATCTCAGCATGTGCATGCTCCTTGGATCCCCTCACTGGTCGCTGTCCTCTGGGGACACAGGGCAGAAACAGTGAAAATGGACACCACATCCACACCTGGTGATGGGACCTGGTGCTGAGCCAATGGAGACCCCAGAACGGACAGCCCAACATGATGTGTAGTTAGGGAGGAAGCCAAGACTCTCTCCTTCCCTACCCAAGGGTCAAACCATTGCTGGATTGAGACTGGTCCTTCTGAGTGTTCCAGAGGTGCAGCCAAGCCACATCAACACCTTGGGAGTCCTTGAGAGAGAGGAGCAGTGCAGACAGGAGGGGGCTTAAACAGAGAATATAAAAAAAATAAGATAGGAGAAACTGTCTTTCTGACTATGGAAAACATGGCATGCAACTAGGCTTTTAGCAGTAGAAGACCTGTGAAAAAAAATTGGTTAGTGTACCATCTTGCTTTTGTTCATAAGCCAATGTCTCTGGTTTTATGTCCATAGGGCCCATAATATGTTTATTCTGCCAGTCTCTCCTCTAGTTTTCTGATGGTCTTCCCCTTCCGATCTTTCCCTGGGGTCTCATATAGTTCAGAGAATGGAAATAGTCCCCCAGTTCACTCTGCCACTCTGCTTGTGCCCGAGTGGTTACCACCACAAGAGATGAACAGTTCTGTTTCACCAGTAAAGTCAGAAAATCAGGATAGTCTTGCCCAATAATCATTGGGACGGGTAAATGGGGAACAATTTTGACTGCCAGCTCCTGTGATGTCCCATTTACTGTCAGTTCCAAAGGGGTGGTGGCATAAAAATGAATATCCCCATGAATACATGTTACCATGGTGCCTCTCCCAGTTCTTTCTAGACCCTCCACAAGATCTGCACAGACCAAAGTATGTCAACTTCCAGAGTCCAGCAAGCCCAGAACATTATGTGCCCCCACTTCTACCATCGCCACATATGGTGCCCAATTGGCTAGGGCAAGATGTCCTGAATCTCTTTTAATTACTGGGCAATTTCTTATTAAATGTCCCTTCTTCTGGCAACCATGACATACTATCTCTGATAGGGATAGTCTCTCTTTCCAATCTCTTCTTACATCAGGAGTAATCTAGTATTTACAGAATAATAAGGAGGTCTTACCAGGTTGTTGGAGGGGGCTGTTGTACTTCCCCTTTGGTTCCTACGTCTTGTTGGTCGAGCGGCCAGGAAGTCATCTGCCAATGCGATGGTTTTCTCTGCACCTTCCGGTTTATGCTCATGCACCCATAGTTGTACATCTTGAGGTAGAACCTTTATAAACTGCTCAGTGGTTATTGCCTCCATGACTTGGTGCACAGTCTTGCTACCGGGTTGTAACCATTTGTCACTTAGATCTTTAAGACGGGTATAAACATCTCTGGGGGCATCAGAGGCTTGCATTTTCAGGTACCGAAACCGCTGTCTGTAAGTCTCAGGACTGATATATCTCCTCAGGATCTCCTGCTTCACCTGATCATAGTCATTGGCCAGTTGAATATCCATTCTGTTGTAAATGACTTGGGCTCATCCAGTCAGTTGGGGGGCAAGCCTCACCACCCATTGGTCTTTGGGCCAACAACATGTCTGTGCTACCCTTTCAAAAGTGGTAAGGTAGGCTTCGAAATCATCTGAGTCCTGTAATCTGGTCAACTTAATGTCTCGGGCTTTGTAGATGTTCCACATGCTCTGTCCATATAGCTTGGAGCACCCTCATTGTATCTGCCCACTTAGCATCTTGACGTCTGTGATCAATCTCCCTCTCATGGTCTAGCTGCACCTGTCATACACACAGCCACTTCAATAGTTCTCCCACATCTTCCATGGGAGCTTGTTCCAAGTAGGAGGCATCCACTTCTTTTTCTGGACCCTCAATCTCCAGGGTCTGTTCCAGGTGTATCACTTCTCCATGCTCACTGGGATCCCCTTCAGAAGACCTCTCAGAAGGCATTAGTTTCACTTTTGGATGCACATCCAGTAAACTGGATAGTAGCCGAGCCCCTGTTTGTGCTGCCATATTTCTGGTGAGGATGCCTTGTACAGGCCACCTCCACCATGTCTACCTCAGGCACCAGGAAGTAACCACCGTAACACCTCTCTTCCCTGGCAAGGCGTTACAGGCAGTAGAATCCCACTTCTGACACCAAAAGGTAATAGGGTGGGTCTATAGGCAGACAAATAATGTACACACAAGCAGCAGTTTAGGTGCAACCCACTGTTTGTTTGGTGGGATGTTTATTACTTCATAAACAATTTACAGCACCAAAAAGTAAAAATAAATACAGAAAACAAAAGAGACAAAATAATAAACAATCAATGGCAATTCCAAAGACTTCTCTTCACTCACAGACTGGAACTTCCCTCCAGCTAGGTCAGGAAGAACTGACCCTATCTAACTTGCACTTGGAGAGGTAGGGTTTATATACCCGCCTCCTTGGTCAGGTGACCCAGTGTTCCTTTGGTACAAGGTAAATTTGATGAATAACCTTTGAAAATAGTGTTAAGTATCATAACCTTTTTTATATATTAGTACAAACTTCCTTCTTAGTTTTCTATACAATAAAAACTCTGTACAAAGGATTTTATATAATCAACAGTCACCTCACATTTGATTGACAGTTTGCTCTCTTTAAATACAGACCACTAGGGGCTGCTCACTGCCTCTAGTGGCTCTCATTCTGCTGCAGGGGCTGCTAGCCAGCAGACCTCCTCTTTCCTTCCAATGAACAGCCCAGCAATGGCTTCCTGGTAACTTCTATGTTTGGCTTATTTTTCTTATACTTTCTAGGTCTGAAATGACAAACCCTCCTTAGGTCTACTATGTCACAGGAGTAATTAAAACACAGAACAACTGTAACTGTTTCCTTCTTTTTCAGGTGTTTGCAGTACAGGAGTTAGTTTTGCTTTAATTGCAGTTTGAAGTCTCCAAACATATTTTGGGGGGCAAAACAACTGTCTTCAGCTTTGTTCTGTGCTTCCTTAAACATACACCTTTTTAAAACAGAAGCTAAGCAAACTATTTTAGCTATTCCCTTTTCTTTATAAAAAGGAGCCTAAGTGGTGTTCATTTTTAAAAGTACAGAATCCAGCCATCGGCTGAGAGCTTTCATTTTCTCCAGCTGTACTTTAAAAAGGCTCTTCAGTCTCCTTAGATAGCTTTATTCACACAGAAAATATGTTGCAGAGCTTACTTTCTTTAGTAGAAACACTTTTCTTACAAAAGAAGAAGTTTTCCAAAATTTGGAAAAACTAGTGCTGTGTGAGCATGCACATGATGATGAGGGCTCCGTGAACATGCGAGCCATCGGTCTGGCGCTAAGCAAGCACTAACTTTGCAATTTTAAGCAGGAGCACTGCTTGGGGGGTGTTATCTACTAAATAAAGGCTTTTCTTCAGCCTAGCTTTATAATATAGCTACCTGCAGTTTATGAATGCCTTTTAAATCATATTGTGCTGCTTGCATAACAGAGTTTTCACCAGCTCAGGAAACTCAATGAGACATGAACAGACAAGGACCAGGAGATGGGAGTGCACAATTCTTTCCATGAGCTGCCTCAGGTGGAGGAGGGGTGAGATGGGCCTGTAGTCATCGGTAGGAAGGGGATCACCTGCTTTAAAGATAGGAACAACATTAGCATGCTTCCAGGATTTGGGCATGGTTGACATGGAGAGGGCAAGGTTGAAAAGGAAGGTGAGGGGTTTAATGATTGCAGGAGAGATGAGCTTAAGGAAGGAGGGGAACAACCCATCACTGCCAGTGCTACCCCTGACAGGGAAGGACTTTAGGAGCTTGGAGGTAGTTTTTGGGCCTATGGCTGTAAAATAGAAGGGGGGTGGGGAGGGGGTGTTACCAGCAGGGGGGCAGTCTGCCTGACTACTAGGGCTAGATATGTATAAATATTTTGTTAAAACTCTGTGCAATCTTAGCTGGGTTAGTCAGGGGGACTGATGGGGAGGTGAGTTGATTGACTTGGTTATGAGTCTTCAGATTGAGTAAGGACCCTGCGAGGCCCAAAAATGCCATGGATCACTGAGATTGTTCCTCTGTAGGTTAAGGTAGAATTTATGCTTTAGTATTTTAGCCATTTGCTTGTAGGTGTTGTATAGGTACCTGCAAGCATTCCAGAAGTGGGGGGAAGGGGATGCCTTGTAAGCCTTCCACTGGCTGTCACTCTCTTTCATTAGGGCCAGTAGGTCCTTGTATATACAACAGGTGCAACCCCCCTCATCCTATGAGTTTTAATGGGAAGTGGAGGACTTGTACCCAAAGGAGGGCATTGGTCAAGAAGCTAACTGCTGATGACACAACATCATTGAGGTATATGGCAGACCAGTTTAACACTCTTACATCCTCAAGAAGCCTGGTGGAGTCTGGGCACTTAAAATTTCTGAAAGAGTGGTATTTAGGGGGAGGGCATTTAATTTTGGTGGCCAGAATGATGTAAGTAGGGGAGTGGTCACTTACAGAATCTGGCAAGGTATCTGCCTAAAGGACCATGTCCACCCAATTTGTGGCCACCCAGTCAAGTAGGGAGTGGTTTAATGTATGGGCATTACATCTACTGGGGTCAGAGATGACTTGCTCAAGGTTGTGAGATTTTAGGAGATTAGCATAGTTACACTTCTGGGTGCATAGCCAGTTAAGATTGAACTCCTCAACTAATATAGTGTTCCTGTTTGCCATTGTTAGCCCTTGACCATCCAGCAGGTAAGATAAGCCTGGGATACCACTGGTAGGGGGGTTGTAGCAGCAAGCCAGGTAGATTTTGTTTTACAGGAGCCTAGGGTTAGCTCAACAAGAAGCCATTCACTGGGAGAGAGGGGATCAGAGCAGCTAACAATGGTGGCTGATATATGTTCCTTCACATACAGTGCAACAAAACCACACTTTTTCCCAGGTCTGTCGAGGCAAATGAAGGCATAGCCCAAGAGATGATAGGAGGTGTCAGAGTTATGTGGTTTCAGAGAGTCCTAGTACATGGGGCTTATAAAGGGACATCCAGGCCTCTAGGTTGGGAAACTTTGATGGGAGGCTACAGATGTTTAGATGTGCCACCTTAAACCGGTTTTCCCTGTGAAGGTGACACTGGTGTGGTCAATGGGAGTGTTTAAGGGGTAAGGGTTACATTTGATGTCCTCAGCATGGATTAGAAGGGAGAGAAGAGAGTGGTAAGGAGGGTGCCAGGATGGGGGTGAGATGGTGAGGGAATACAGGAAAAATCCAAACAGGTGACATTCAGTGTCTGAGAGGAAGGCAAGGAGAGCTGATTTCAAGGGAGTTAATTCATATCTAATCACGGGGGAGGGGGGAGGCACAGTAGGCTTTCAGAGGAAATGATTAAAGGAGGACAACTGCTGATAATTGACAGCAGGTACAGAGGCACAAAAATCAGATGCAAATAGCAGTCCAGTCATGGAGGTGGCCAGAAGGGGAAGCAGGAACAACTTCATCTTTATGTTATAACAGCTTCTAACCAGCAGTCATTAAGGCAGTGTTGACCAAGAGGTGAGAGTTTCAGACTTCAGTAGCGAGGGGGGAAAAAAGCAGTGCAGGTTGAAAGCCTATGTCTCCACTGTTGAGGATAAAACACCTTAAAAGGGGTGCCTGGGCAGGAGGGAAAGAGTGGAATAAGAGGGAGGGAGGTTGGTGACAATAAGGGGAGGGTAAAGTTGTTGTTTAGAGGAGAATCTCAAAAGGGGGGGAGACAGGGCAAGACTTCTGTGTTACTCCAAGGGCAAGATGGACTAGACCAAATGGGAACCACTGGTGGGGGAACAGAAGTGGAATGATAGGTTTTGACGAGAATAAAAACATGACCACCCCTGGGTGGGAAGAGCCTTACAGTGCCACGTGTGGCATGGCACTGTCCCAGGCTGAAAGAGCAGAGGTACAGGCTGGTTGTGGGTGGGGAGGGGTCCGGGACCACACTGATTGCCCCAGATGCCCAGGCAGGCTGAAGGTGCTCTCCAGCTTTCCTGGTGCTGGATATGGGAGCTTGGAAGAGAAACGGAGAGAAGGGGATTAAATGCAGATAGTTAGAGAGGCAGGAAGAAAACCTGAGCCCAGGAGGGAGGGAGGACAAGTGGGAGGGAGAGCAGGCCTGCAATCCAAGGCATCCTACAAAGCCCATAGTAATTTAAAATGGTGATGTAAGAAGAACTCTACCCCAATAAAAGCAGTTAAAAAAATCAAGTAGTTGCTAATTTCCATCATTTTTTTATTTGTAATTTTCTGTAATCAAGTAGTTATTACAAACATACGAACATGCCAGCAGAAGCAGGCCTTGCGGTCTATCAAGTCTGCTCGATTGTGCCACTACCCCTCATCTCGCAGCTGCCCCACCCCCACCCTCCTCATCATAACCTCCCTTACCCTATCCCACCACCTCTTAAAGCTACTCACAGAACAAACAGGCCACCACCTCTTCGGGCAGAGTATTCCACCTATCCATCACACATTCCATGAATTAATGGCTCCTGATTTCCCTCCTGAATCTTCCCCCATCCAGTTTTAGGTGGTGCCCTCTCGTATCCCTCCCCCTTCTGATCCAGAAAATTCCTTCTTTGTTAATTTTATTTATTCCCTTGAGGTATTTAAAGGTTTCAGTAATATCCCCTCTGTTCCTCCTCTCCTCCAGGGAGTACATGTTCAACTCTCCCAATCTCTCCTCGTAGGACTTCTCCTCCAATCCCTGTATCATTTTTGTTGCTCTCCGTTGCACCCCCTCCAACAATTTTATATCCTTCTTCAGGAATGGGTGCCAGTACTGCATGCAGTATTCCGGGTGCGACCTGACCAGGGAGCTGTATAGAGGAAGGATCACCTCCCTATATCTTGACTAGATTCCTCTCGCTATACACCCCAGCATCCTGTTAGCTTTCACTGCCACCTTCCTGCACTGGGCAGAGTTGTTCATGCTGCCTGTTATGAGTACCCCCAGATCCTTTTCATCCTCTATGCTTTCGAGCTGCACCCCTCCCAGTTGATAGCTCCTCCCCTGGTTCCTAGCGCCAAAGTGCAGTACCTTGAACTTCTTTGCATTAAACCCCAACTGCCATGTTTCCAACCATTCCTATAGTTTTGCCAGGTCCTCCTGTAACCCCTTCCACCCTTCAGCATCATCCACCACAGCTCCTGTCTTCGTATCATCTGCGAAAAGACTGATCCTACTCCGTATCCCATATGAGATATCTGCTATAAATATCCCAAACAGCACTGGTCCCAGTACCCATCCCTGCAGCACCTCACTTGTCATCTCTCTCGGTGTTGAGATTTCCCCCACAACCACCACCACCCTCTGCTGCCTACCATAAAGTCTGTTGACAGTCCATTTGATCATCTTTTTTCCCCACCCCTATATACTCCATCTTCCCCCCCAGCTTCCAGTACAGCATGGAATCAAGTGCTTTGCTGAAGTCTAAATACAAGACATCCACCACATGTCCCCCATCCAGCTCCCTGGTCACCCAGTCGTAGTACTCAATTAGATTCGTCTGGCATGATCTGCCAGAGACACCCATGTTGATGTCCATCCAGGAGACCATTATCCTCCAGAAAGGCTACTAGCCTCTCCTTTAGACTTCAAGACTGCTGTGATCTTTGATCTTGTTGGTTCTGCAGACCTGGCTTGTATCACTGAGACCTGGTTGGATGATAATGCAGGCCCAGTAGTGGAGGCTGCAATTCCAGCTGGGTTTATGGTGATACACTGCCCGTGGTTGGACTGCAGCGGGGGTGGGGTTGCAGTCTGTTTTAAGACTGAATTGGCACTCACTAGTGTTCCAGTTGTGGAGACCATCTCCTTTGAATGTGCTGTTGTAGTAGGTGTGGGCTATCAAATTGCTCTCATCTACCATCCATCCGGAGATGGGAAGCAAATCCTTAAGAAAGTAGCAGACTTTATTGTCGATCTGGCTTTCGAGTCTCCCAGACTGATGCTTCTGGGTGATTTTAATGCTTGGATCAACGATGAACTCTTGCAATTTGGACAATACTTCCTCCAGTTGATGGATTCACTGGGCCTAACACAGGTGGTTACCACTGCTACACATAAAGCTGGCCATTCCCTTGACCTGGTCTTCCTTCTGAGGATTGAGGCCGCTGACGTGGGGGTGGAACCAGTCGGATGGTCCGACCACTACACTGAGATTCAATTTTGGCATCCCACCTTGTAGGCCGACTCCTGTGGAGATGGTCAATTACTGCCCTTTGCGGAATATTACTTCTGATGGCCTTACTGCAGTCCTTGACCTATCACAATTTCCTGTGCATTGCAATGATCCAGAGGCATTGGTTTTGACCTATAATAATGCCGTCACCTCTGCCCTGGATTCTGTTGCTCCAGTTCATGTGCGCCCTCTCTCCCTTCGACCTCGGGCACCTTGGTTTGATGGGACCTTGAGGGAGTTGTGGTGACTAGGACGCAGGTTAGAACATTGTTGGTGGAAATCAGGCCTGGATGCCGATCATCTTAGACTGCTAGAACATTATCAATTCTATCAGTCAGAAATTTCCCATAAGGAGGCAGAATTCCTGTCCAAGGAACTTTCTGCCACTCAGAACCGACCAGCTCAGCTCTTCAGAACCGTGGACAGATTGTGCAACGCAACCCGTCTCCAGCTCCGAAGAGCGTTTTCACAATTACAGTGTGATGAGCTTGCTCAGTTCTTTGCTGATAAGGTGATGGACATCAGGTCAGAGATCCTCCTGACACATTCTATGCAAGCTGTTAGTGATCAGGACTTGGTCGCTACCCCCTCCGTTTTCCTGGATTACCTTCAACCGCCCGGAAATCGTACATGTTATGTGGATTGACCTAGGGATGCGCCCTATGTGCTGTAGTTTAGATCCAGGTCCTACATCCCTTATTTTGGACTGTGGGGAGGTCAGTTTCCCGGTTCTAGCACAGATAGTCTGGTGCTCCCTTGACTCGGGCGAATACCCCTGTTCTTTGAAAGAGGCGGTGGTGACACCCTTGTTGAAGAAAGCTTCATTGGACCCAGACTGTCTGGCCAACTACAGGCCTATCTCGAACCTCCCTTTTGTGGGGAAGGTGATCGAGAAAGTAGTGGCTGCCCAGTTGGAGAACCATTTGACCATCCATAGCATCTATGAACCGCTGCAATCAGGCTTTCAAAATAGGCACAGTACCGAGACTGCACTGGTTCAGGTGCTCAGTGATCTCCTGATGGCGAGAGACCAGAGAAAATGGTCCATTCTGGTACTATTAGATTGGTCCTCAGCATTTGACACCATTGACCATGGGGTCCTTCTTGAGCGCTTGAGATATACTTGTGGGCTTTCTGGGGTGGTCCTCAGATGGTTCACTTCTTACCTCACCGGAAGAACTCAGAGGGTGGTTTCGGGGGTCTTTTCTTCCGATCCCACCTCTCTGCCTTGTGGGGTGCCTCAGGGCTCTATTTTGTCCCCCATGTTGTTTGCGGTATATATGCTTCCCCTCTGAGACATTGTGAGACGGTATGGTCTGCAGCTTCATTGCTATGCCGCTGATACCCAGCTATACCCGTCTTTTGCTCCCGACCAGGAAGGAGCCATTTCGGTATTTAATAGCTGCCTCAATGAAATCCCGGATTGGCTGAGGTCCAGTTGGTTGAAGTTGAACTCAGGGAAGATGGAGGTGTTGGTTTTGGATCTGGATCACTGGATAGGGGGTTCAGTGGCTGGCTCCCCATCTGGATTGTGTTTTGGGGCTGTCAAGCTACTGGTCTCTGAACAGGTGCGAGACCTGGGGGTGATATTGGATGCTGGGCTGACACTTTGAACTCAGGTGTCAGCCTTGGTTAAGACATCTTTCTACCATCTAAGAAACATCACCAGGATCAAGCACCTTGTTCCGTCCGGTGATCTGCCAACTTTGATCCATGCCTTTGTGACTTCGCGCCTTGACTACTGCAACTAGCTTTACTTTGGGCTTCTGGGGGTTGATATCTGCCACTTGCAGCTGGTGCAGAACTCCACAGCACGGTTGTTGGTGGGAACTCCTAGATGCTCCCATATTACACCGGTGCTGTGGGAACTGCATGGGCATTCAGTAGCGGATCACCTTCAAAGTCGGCTTACTGACTTTTAAAGCATTACATGACCTGGGCCCTGATTACCTGAAAGAACTCCTGATTCCTTACCACCCTGTGAGACCACTCCGCTCTGTCGATAAGGGGTTGCTAGAAATTCCTAGGGTGAATTTAAAATCTGTTGGGGCTCATGCTTTTATGTTTGCGGCCCCTTCCCTTTGGAATTCTCTACCCCATCGGATTAGGGAGTGCACGACCGTAGGGAGTTTTAAACAGGCTTTGAAATCTTTTCTGGGGGAAAAATCCTATGGATGCACTATCTATTGAACTGTATTTATTATGTGACTGAATTTGTTGGATTGTATTCTTTTATTGTATGGCGCCTTGATGCCTGAAAGACGCTTAATAAATAAAGCATATTATTGTTATTATTATTATTATTATTATTTAGTATTGTTTCCATGAGCTTCCCCACAATTGAAGTGAGGCTCACTGGCCTGTAGTTACTGGTACATCTTTTGGTCCACTTTTGTGAATGGGTACCACATGGGCCGTTCTCCAGTCTTGTGGTATCTATCCTCTGTCCAGGAAGGTGTTGAACATGTCAGCCAGTGGTCCTGCCAGGATCACTTCTATCACCCTGAGTACCCTAGAGTGAATACCTTCCAGTCCCAGTGCCTTGTCCATCTTTAGTGCCTTGAGTCCTTCCAGAACCCTGTCCTCTGTAATCCTTATGTCACACTCTCCCCCATCCCACTTCCACCCTCCCTTGAGGTGTCTGCCCCCCCTTCTCCCTCGTGAACACAGAGCAGAAGTACTTATTTAATGCATCTGCTGATCCACTACCTTTTCCACCCACCCTTCTTCCTTCTTAATCCTTACAATCTGGTCTTTGTTCTTCCTTCTTTCTCCAATGTATCTGAAGGAGTCTTTCACCTTCACTGATACCCTGTGCCAGTCTCAATTCTCTTGAAGCCTTGGCTGCTCTGACTAACCTGGTGACCTCTCTGGACTTCATTGCATACTCATTCTTCTCGTCCCCCTCCCACTCCTTGATTTTCCGGAATGCCCTTTTTTTGTCCCTCACTGCCTCTCTAACCTCACGGGTCAATCAACTTGGCTTTTTTGCTTTCCCCTTCTTGCTCCTTGACCTTGTGCACATCCCAGTGGCCTCCATCAGCCCTTTTTTTTTTTTTTTTTAAATACACTCCCATTTCTGACTAGCATCCATGTCTGGTTGAATTCCTGCCAGATACCTGCCCAATATTTCCCCCATCCTTCTAAAGACTGCCCCTTTAAATTCAATCACCTGGTTCCTGTACCCCCTGTTTTCCTACCCATATTGAGTGTGAACCACACTGAGTGGTGGTCACTCCCAGCCAGGAGGTCCTCCACCCCCAGATCCCTTACCGCCTCTCCATTTGAAAGTACCAGGCCCATAGTCCTCTCTAACCTAGTTGGTTCATATACCAACTGCACCAGGAAGCTGTCCTGAAATGCATCTAGAAGTACCTGCTCCCTTGCACCCGTGGTTGAAGTCCCCCACCACCACCATGGTGTTTCCCTTCCTACAGACCCTTTTGACTTGCTCGGCAAGCTCTCTAGCCAGGTCTGCCTCTTGCGCCGGTGGTCTGTATACTACCCCCATCCTTAGTGTCCTACCCCTCCAGTCCTGAAACTGCATCCATAGGGCCTCTGTTCTGCCTTCCTCACCCTCCTCCCGTACACACCTTATCCCTTCCTGTACATACATTACCACACCCCCCCTTCCCCCTTAGCCTTATCCTTCCTAAATATTCTATTCCCTGGTATCATATCCCAGTCCTGGTACTGGGTGGCCCATATTTCCATGATGGCCGCAATGTTAATCCCCTCCCCCCACTGCAAGGATAGCCTGCAACTCAGCTGTCTTTTTATCTAGACTCCTCACATTTAGCATGACCACCCTCCACCCAGTATCCTCCCTTGCCCTTCCCTGGTCTTCCCCCCTCCTTTCCCCTCGAGCCCCTACCCTGACCTGCTCCCTATTAGCTTGGGCGGTAAGCTTGTCTGGTACCCCTCTCTAGGAACCCTGACTACCAGTAGTCCACTTGTTACCCCCTGCTCCTAATTTAAACCCACCTTTGTTGCTATGTAGCTCTTGATCCCCTTCTTTAATACTGCCTTCCCCTCCCTGCTCAAGTGTAGCCTGTACCCTGCAAATAGGTCATTATTGTCCCAGCTGTCCCCCTAGCCCCCCACAACCCCATACCCCTTGGATTGACAACATACCCCCAGCCATGTGTTGAATTCTGTGATCCTTCCCTTCCTTGCCATACTTGCACATGGCACTGGGAATACCTCCAAGAAGGCCACCTATTCCCCCAGCTCCTCACACACCCTTCCCAGTTCCTCGAACCTCTCCCTCACAACTTCCACCATTTACATAGAAACATAGAAACATAGAAACATAGAATTTGACGGCAGATAAGGACCGCTTGGCCCACCCAGTCTGCCCATTTCGCTACCTAATGGATAAGCTGCAGATCCTAGTTAACCAGCAGCCTACTTCTTCCTACCCCCACCCCCTAGAATTGCCTAATGACTGTTCCATGCATGCTTGAATTCCACCACTGTTTTTGACTTCACAACCTCCTCTGGAAGGCCGTTCCATGCATCCACTACCCTCTCTGTGAAAAAATACTTCCTTAAATTACCTCTGAGCCACCCCCAGGCCCAGGTCATTTGTACCCATGTGCACCACAAGATGAGGATTCCTTCTACCCTTCCTTGCACACTTCAGAATAGACTACCCCTCCCTGCTCGCCAGGTCAGCCCAACCCATTCTACCCATATACGAATATGTCTTTCCCCCTTACTGCCCCATCTTATCCCTTTAAGTATGGAATCCCCCAGCACTAGTATTCCCCCCTCATCCTTTCTTGCCCTTCCCCCACTTTCTTACCGAGGTATCTCACCCTAGACTCTGCCCTATTTGTAGCTATGCCCCGCCCCATTGCTCCCCCTCCCGTCCTATCCACCTCACCCTCCTGTTACTTTTCTAACCTACACAGCCTCCCAACCCACCCAGACCCCCTCCTTCCTGTCCTCCCTACCTGAACAATTCCCTCCCTCACCCCTTTTACCTCTGACCCCTCCTCCGGCTGCCTGCTGCCTCTTGTGCTTTCCCCTCCTATTCCTCCTCCTCCTGCCCCTTCCTGGAGATCCTCCCCGCAACTTCCTCCACCAGTCGCCAGTGCTTCAAACCTATTACCTGCCACCACTGAGTTGACATGCGTTGGCTCCTCCCACCTGAATTTGGTCTTCCCTCCAGTGTTAGGTCCTGTGTTTGACTTGCTTCCATCCTCCCTTCCCATCCTTTCCCCCCGATCTGAGGATCTTCCAATATGGCTCCCCCGTATTACCCCTTGCGGGGTGCTCTCCTGCCCTAGCAACCCCCCATCCTCTCCAACTCTCTACCAAGCCACAACACTTCCTCGAGCCTTCTTAATCTGTGACAGATTGGACACCCACCAATCTCCCACAGGATATTCATCCAAACTGCTGCCCCACATCCATTACAGCCCACTATTCTGCCCATGTTCAAACAGTATGATTAACAGAAGGTTCTCACCAGGCAAAGTTCAGTCCTCCTATATCCTCCTATAGTTTTATCAGCTGTTAACTTTATTTCATCTAGTCTTGTCCCATACAGTACTAACTAATTATTTCTATCCTTTTTATGCAGTTATGTCCCCACCTACAGTTCCCTACCCGTTACACAGTTTCTTCCCTTCAGAACACTCAGAGTTCAATAATGCAAGCCAATGTAACCTACCCAACTGACTAGTCAACCTGTGTACAATATTACTTCCTATCTTGAAAAAACATTGAATTCACATTGTACATTGTTCTGCGTACAGTATTACCTTCTAGATTGGAAAAACCACAATATCACAATGTACAGTGTTCTATACTAGCCTATGCTTTTTTTTTTTTGACTTTGTTTATCTCCAACCCTGGAGAACTCCTTCCAGTGACCTCGGGGCTCCCAGCATCTACCTCCCGCCGTGACCACTCCTCTCCTCCCTTGTGCCGTCAAGCACCACCTCTGGGTCTGAGCCCTCCAGAGGTAGGGCCGCCCTATCCATCCAGGGTGCTGTATCTTACAGGGCAAAGTGCCCAGCACACACGAGCTTGGCAGGAGAGAGGAGATGGCCTGGAGTTGGGAGTGTGGGCTGTGAAGGTCAAGGTGCCTTCATCTATGGTTTTCTTTCTTTTTCCCATTCCCTCCCCCCCAGAACATGGCCAGCAAGGCAACATAGTGCCGTAGCTCTGCCCACCCCTGGCATGTGCTGCACTGCTCAGTTGGTGAACCTCCAGCTGCCGCCAGAGGTCGCTCCATGAGTGGCGTCCCCCACACCCTCCCCAGGAAGAGAGCGGTCCTCCGGATGCTCGATCTCTCCCCCCGACCCCGGTGACTCCCGGCTCATTCCTGAACCTGGGTTGCTGGCATGGCACGAGGTGTGGCGTCCAGCACCTCAACCTTCAGCACCACCGGGCCTCCTACTAGCCTATACTTAATGCTATAATCCTGGCCTTTTCAGCCTAAAGTTCTGAGTGCACAAAATGAATAATAAAAAAAAAAAAATGAAAAACTCACCATCCGCACCCAGCCTGGGTCTGAGAGGTCAGGGTAGTGATCAGATTCTTCCTGGTTCTCTCCTTTGTTTGTGCCACCCCTTAGAGGGTGCCATCTTCCTCTGCTCAGCAACCATCCCATGCTACTCCCTGAAGCTGGCTCCTACCACCATGACCATTTAACAGAGGTCAGAGCCAGGGTGGGTGAGAAGGAAGAAAAACCCCTCTGCTCCTCATGCTGTCTCCGGCGGCTTCCCTGCCCAAGACTTCAACAGCACATCCCCCACTCCCTCCCGCCAGCTGCTTATCCCTTCACCCATTTGCACCCCCAAACGCTCACAGTACTGGAGTAGTGGCTGGGCCCAGCCCTTTAAAGTCCAGCCACTTGCCTGAATCAGGCATGGCTCTGGCCGATTGGTTCCCCAAGTACTGCCCAATTGGTTGTTCTAGCACTGGGAACCTCTCTCACTTTCTGCTCTTTACCAGATGCTCCTGCTACTCCCTTCCAGCCACCAACGCAGCAAGAAAACCTCCCTCTGCTCCTCTGTCTGAGTGGCTCCTGCTGCTACCTTCCAGCCACCATTGTGGCAAGAAAAATCCCCTCTGCTCCTCATGCTGTCTTTGGTGGTTCCCCCACCTGAGACTTCAGCGGCATGTTCCCTGCTCCCTCCTGCTGGCTGCTTGTCCCTGTGCCTCCTCGCTCTCCCAAGAGCTCACTGTACTGGAGTAGTGGCTGAGCCCAGCCCTTTAAAGCCCAGCCACTTGCTTGAATCAAGCGCAGTCTGCCCGATTGGCTCCTGAGCCCATCACCTGATTGGTTCCCAAAGCGCTGCCTGATTCGCTTTTCTAGTGCTGGGAACCTCTTTTACTTTTTGCTCTGCCCCAGCTGCTCCTGCAGCTCCCTTCCAGTCACCGATACGGCAAGAAAATCTCCCTCTGCTCCTCTGTATGAGCAGCTCCTGCCACTACCTTCCAGCTGCCAATGCAGCAAGAAAAAACCCTCTGCTCCTCACGCTATCTCCAGCGGCTCCCCAACCTGAGACTTCAGCGTCATGTCCCTCACCCCCTCCTGCTGGCTGCTAGTCCCTAAGCCCACTCGCTCCCCCAAACACTCTATTACTCTGCCCTATAAAGTACAATTGTATTTCATGTTAACATTGCAGAACAAGCTGTCCTTTCATCAGAGCTTATGGGCTGAAAAACATAAATTAAAGCAACCAATTTTCAATATCTTCACAACAGATTTAAAATAATAAACATAATAATAATGTTGGCTTCGCAGGGGGAACATTCCTGCTACCTCTAAAACTTGCACCTGTGTCACTTCAAAAGACTGATAATTTATTTCTTGGTCTGGAAACACAGAATAATTTACTTTTATTTTTTAATTCATTACTTATTATAAAGTAAAATTAACTTCAATCTCTATCATCTATGTGCCAATATTAATAAGTTGTTGGGGGTACGCTTTTCCAAGTTAAGTTTGTTAGCATCTTTGAATTAATGGTGGTATCTTTTAAAAATGAAAATGTTATGATCCACCTACCCTAGATTAAAAACACTCCTTGTAGGTTTTTTTTTTTGCAATTTAACAAGATTTAGTCGATGTTTAAAGAAACATACAAAAAAATGAATAACACACACAACAATACAAAAGACTCACAGTGAGGGGACTCGAATCCTCAAGGAGGGCGCCCCATCTTAAGCCAAGCCCCTAACCTGGCTGATAAACTGGTCCTTTATGGAGGGGTCTGTCCCTGAACCATGGAAGCAGGCCCTAGTGATCCCCATTCACAAGGGAGGGTCCACCGAGCCTATTGGGAACTACAGGCCTATCTCCCTGTTGTCCACAATAGTGAAATTACAAGAAGCTTGTATACTCTCAACTATGCGAATATCTGGAAACACACCAGATAATCTCTTCATCTATAATGGGCTTCAGAGCCAAGCATGGGACTGACACCTCGCACTAACCAAATTTTCGCTGATATCCCAAGCAATAATGACTCAGGGGTCAGCACGATCTTGATCTTCATGGACCTGTCTAAAGCATTTGACCTGGTAATACAACCTCCTTTTACAATAATAGCTCTTGGTATGGACGCACATGCCCTAGGATGGTTTGCTATTTACCTTACGGGCTGGACCCAGAGGGTCAAGTGGAAGGACTATGTCTCCAGTCTGCACCGCTCAAAGTAGGAGTACCTCAGGGGTCAATACTTGGTTCCTTCTCTTCACTTTGTTTATAAATGATCTGCACTTGCATTGCGGGAGCAGCGTCATCAATATCGCGAGACGATGCTGTCATTTTCGAGCCTCCTAACTTAGGAGAACTGGGAATGCCCTCCAGAGGACATTCTTCAGATGGAGGACTAGCTCTCTCGGAATAAAATGGTATTAAATACCAGTAAAACTAAAGCAATGTTGTTCGGACCCAGATCCTTGGGAACCGAGAGGTCGCTGCTCCTTCAGCTGCAGTCCAGAGGGGGTGATAAACTTGAGGTGGTTACCTCCACTAAATACCTAGGGCTAACCTTGGACCAAGGCTTCACCCTAAAAAATCATGTTGACCAACTCACCAAAGCCATACATGGAAAACTCGGTATCCTCTACAGAATAAAGGACCAGATTATCCCTGAAGCCAGAGTTGCCATCACAACTAGCGTCCTTCTCCCCAAGCTCACTTATACGGCACCTGTTCTTCAAGGCGTGGCCTCTCTGAACTTGGCAGGCTCAGACCTTATACAATAAGATTGTCGATTTGCAACATTATCACACCCTAAGACACACCACTGCGAGGCTCAATCCAAGCTCAGCTGGCCATCATTGGAAGCCCACCTCATCTACCCCACATTATGTCCGCTTTTTAAGCTTCTGGGGCCTTACCTCCCCTAGTCTCAAGCGACTAGTTAGTGTCAAAACCAACCTGAGGGTCTCCGTTCCTCAGGACAAAACCTCCTTGTGGTCCCCAAAACAAAGACTAAAGCTGGGTCCAGGTCCTTTGCTGCACCTTCCCACTAGAACAAACTCCCACTGGAGGTACGGGAGGCAGGGTCGAGCCCCTACTTCCGGTCTAAGCTCAAAGCACACCTGCTCGCCAGGAGCACTTGCCAATGCATAAGGAACCGACCTTATGCCATGGCCCCTCCTCCCTCTCCATCTTCCATATTGTAAATGCCATTAAGTCTTCCACAGTTATACAGTATGGAATTTGCCTTATGTGTGTTATCACTGTTAAACCATTTGGTATTTACGCAAGTTTACAGCTCTGCTTACCTACTTGTACTGTCTGTTTACCTGTATGTTATTTTTACAGCTCTGCTTACCTGCTTTTACTGTTCTGTTTACCTGTATGTTATTTTTTACCCCTGGGTCGCCTCTGAAAAAGGGACCTCCGGGGCCCAGTGGGCCTACCCGGTCAACAAAATTAAATAAATAAATAAATACATCACACAGGTAAGGGATAACAGATATTCTCTATCTAGACAAAAATCCAACTAACTGAAGTGAATAACCCCGCTAATACCATGTTTGAACATCTGCCTGCTCGCTGTGTGGTACCACAGGGATCAATACTTGAACCCCTTCTCTTTAGCATTTTTCTAAATGACCTACATCGCTCCAGCAATCAACGGATCCTTCTCTATGCAGATGATGCTGTCATCTACATAACCCATCATGATCCTCTGCACCTTAAAAATGAACTGCAACTTACTTTTGAGCAAGTTGAGGACTGGTTTAGAATGCACAAACTGGTGTTGTACTACGAAAAAACAAAGGTGATGCTGTTCAGCAGTGCTAGAAGTAAACACAAATCCTACCACCTTATTATCAGAAACTGTTCAGGTGTCCCACTTGAACAAGTCAAGCATTTCAAATACCTGGGGGTAACTGAACTGCTCTCTTTCTTACTCTAAGTACATCGAGAATGTGGCCAGAACAGTTAACATCAGAACAGGACTCCTACACAGACACAAGTGATGCTTGACACCTGAAGCCCTACACACCACAATCAATAGCTCAATCATTTCCATCATTGACTATGGTCTGGTCATTTGCAGCTTTGCACCCTCTACCTCCCTCCACAGGATAGCAATGGCTGCAGGCAGCTCACCAGTTTCCCCCAACTCACGTACACCTGCGACCTTTATGAGCAATCTGGATGGCTACAACCTAACAGAATTTGCTATCAAATCTGCCTGTTTGCCAAAAAACACTTCTTTGATTCATACCTCCTGAAGTTGCAAATTTTCTAAACATATACTCGGGCTCGTAGCACACCAGAAACTCTGTCCATCAATTTCTCACTGTTCCAAGATGCAGAACTACTCAAGGGCAGCGGTCTTACTCTTACTGGACTCCCCTCTGCTTTAACAACCTTGGAGCAGAACTCATCAACGTAGCAAAATTGGGCCCTTTCAAAAACCTACTGTGACAACATCTGCTAGAGTATAGTAGCTGTGACTGCACCTGATAAAGGCTCTCTATTTTCCTTGATTATGGCCTGCACTCCCCTAAGATCCCTCTCTGCCCCTTACTACCAGACTCTATCTACTGTCCTAATCCCTCCTATCATTCCCTCAATCCCCTACTAAGGCACCTGTCCCCTCCCTTCCCCCCCTTTCACCCATGCTCCCCACTGCTCCCCCATCTCCACCTCTCACTGTGCTTCCTTTCTCTCTTATTTGCTGGGCAAGTGTCCCTTCCTTTTGATCTGACAAAGCTTAGGCTGCTCCTGTCCTCACTGCTGACCAAGCTTTCACCTGGACAATTGTTAAACGTGTTGTATATCATATTTCTACTTTACTGTATCATTGTTGTTGAATGCTTAAATCCTGCTGTTGTATAATCTGTTTAGCTAGTGACTCTTGTACTGCTCACATTGTATGTTTTCCCACCCTTTTGACATGGAACCTTTGTAAATGAGCAGTTTTTCTGCTCAAAGGTATTGTAATCCAAGATTTAAACAAATAAAAAACAAATAATCCCCTCCCTCCCACACCCTCCCTCGAAGGAACCCTTTCTATACCCCTACCCCCAATCCTCCCCTTATGCAGGCCGAAATCTCATGTCTAAACATAGTATCTGGAAGTAGGAAGACCTACAAAAGAATCAAATCAAGGGTTTAACTCTTGTGGACAAGCATGAATATAGAAATAAAATCTAACCCCAGAGAGGGGGACTAATCTCTAAAAACCCATACTTACATCCCAGCAACAAAACAAATAAAAGGGTCCCACAAGGCCTGGAACTGAGACAAATTATGATTAATGGCAGCAATAGCTCTTTCTGCATTCAATGTTTTAAATATTTCCTTAGTCCATTCGGACAAAGAGAATGAATTATCGCTTTTCCAATGTCTCATTCTAATAAGCTTAGTAACACTTGATATTAGAGCCATCTAAACTTTGTCCTTGTGGGTCCCAATTGCAGAATATACAAACTTCTGAATAAAAAAAACAGGAATGACCAAATAATGAAGAAAACTTATATTTGATTGATTGCCAAAATGTAGAGACCTGCAGACAAGTCCAAATCATATGTAATAAAGAGCCTTCTTGCAGACACCTGTGGCATACTGGGTCAGATATGTTGCCCATTTTAAATAGCATGTAGGGAGTAAAGTAAAGATTATATAGTATGTTAAACTGTAGGACTCGAAGTCTATCCTGTTTAATAAATTTATACATATTCTTCTAGATTGACTCCCACAGCATAGAATCATGCTGTAGATCAGATCTAAATCTTGATACCAGTAAGAGGCTATCAGGGCACACTGCTTCCATATCTGATTACTTAGCTCTTTGCAAATTAATTTGTAAGTGAAATTGCCAGCTTAGAACGTACTACCACTCCTTGTGTTTATTTTCTTGTTTCTGATTAATCTGATTCATGGTAGTCTGAAAAGAAAACACATTTGCTTTGAGGACTGGCTCTCCCCATATTATCCCATCAAAATGTATTTCCTTATTCTTTAATAAATTATGTATATTTGGTATTTTAACTCACCAACTCCAAGGACTTAATGGACTTTCTTAATGACATCCTGGTGACTGTGGATTGTTTCTTTAGGTTTAAGGCAAGCGAAACTCACAAATGCTTTGCCGCCATAACACAGAATGCCAACTGCATTTCTCTTTCTGCTTCACAGTGCAGTGAGAGGAGGCCGAGCCACAGTTATCACACAATCTTGCAAGCACGATGAAGTCACTGCAGTGATGGTCTCCTACGGCTCGGTCTGTTAAGAAACCACTGGAACTTCAGTTAGAAGAATAGTGGTCCGTTCTCCATAATTTTATTTATAAAGTTACCTTTGGTAAACTTAAAACTAATGTGGCAAGATCTTGTGTAGGTCAAACAAATATACTCATTTAAAAGGGAAAAGGAGGGAAAATGTATATTCTGATGAAGGTATATTTTTCAGCCCATAAGTTCTGATGAAGGAATGTTTTTCAGCCCATAAATTCTGATGAAATGACAGTTTATCCTGAAACAGTAACATGAAATAAAATTGCACTTTATGGGAGCAGAATGACTACTTAATCACAGAAAAAATACAAATAAAAAAATGATGGAAATTAGCAACAACTTGATTTTTCGAACTGCTATTATTGGGGTAGAGTTCTTCTTACACCACCATTTTGGATTACTATGACAAACCAGCCACAAGAGGAACTCCCCTCACTAAGATAAATAAATTAACAGGGAACCCTGGGAGGACTGAACCCACAAATTGCAGGTCCTACAAGTCCCAGCCAAACCTCCAGACAACAGGGAGACAGTAGAGAAACAGGTTAGGCATCCAAGCAGCAGCAAATACTTAAAACCCTTTCAGGCTACACTGTAAGGTCCTTGCAAGCAGGAAATGACAATAAGAACACACATTGCAATTAATACAGGCTCCCTTAAGGCTTCCCGTAAAAATCCTAGGCTAGAGCAGGAGCAGCAGTGAACTATCCCAGAAATAGATCAATGCAGTTAAGGTCCCAGACTTAAAGAACACACAACAGTAGTATAAAATACCTCAGAAATACATCAGTCAGTAAATATCCCCGAAACAACTGGCCTATGTGAGAATGAATGCTCAGCATTCATCGCTAGCTATTTTTAGATTTGCAAATAAATGTGCTAATAAGTCTTTTAAAGCCTTAAAAACTGCATTTGATGCTTAAATGATCAGGCAAATATTGTATTGTAGTGAAATTTGGGGATTGAGGGTGAATCTATGTTATCTTGATCCTGTCCAAAATTTCATTTTAAATACTGTACTCGGTGCCACGAGAGCCCCACCAACATAATATTTATGGTTAGTAACTGGAACTTTAGCAATAGAAGCCAAGATTCTTATGGGGCAATTCATTTTTGGAAATTGTTTGACATTACTGGCTTTACTGGGTTTACTAGGTAAAGTAGGACAAAAGGCGGCACAAGGCCCATCGAGATTGTCCTCCCCCAAAAGAGGGATATTATACTATACAGGGTTATTATGCAATAGTCAAGAATCAAGATTGAATTTAAAAGAATCAAAGCTAACTGAGTCTACAATAGACTGTGGAAGAATGTTCCAGCATTTTGCTGTTCTCATTATTAGATACTAGTACCAAAAAGTTTTATTTATGTAATTTATGGTCCAATCAGGTATGTTCAAATCCATCTGCTTTTTCTTTTGAAGGCGTAAAAAGAGTTAAAGATTTTCCTCCAAAGGGATTTTGAGAAAAATTTGATAGACAAAAACAGAATATACGGTAACATTACAACAAATGCAGGAACTGCACAATATTTACTTTTTTTGTGAAAGTAAGTGACATAAAATGTGTTTTGTTTAGCAAGACTGGGGGCATTGTGAGGGTATTTACCAAGTATTGTGGACCATTTTTTTTATCTAAAAGTGTTATAATTGAATGTATATGTAAAAGGGAATGTTTTATAATAACCCAGCACTTAATGTTGTATTGTCAGCTATTCAGAAATATTAAGAATCTTGGATAAAGCTTCTATTGTGTAGAAAGCATTTTAAGGATGATGAAGCTAAGTTTTTATATTTATTGGCCCAGATATTCACACTGTGTCAGGCTGTGGTGCAAGCCTGGGCGCAGCGCAACTTAGCTGCACAGGGGCGTTGACAGGGTGATATTCAATGGAGCTGCAGCATTGCACAGCATCGCTGAATATCGCACCCTGGCCACCCACAGTGTGTATGGTGCAGTGGTACTGCGCCAGCACAAGTATCCAGAGTGGAGCAGGGGAGATGCACTAGCGCAAGTTCCGTTGTGCTAGGCACAACAACAGCGATATTCTCAAGGAATGCACATGCAAATGGGGCCATAATGCATGCAAGGAAGGTACAAATGGGGCCACCCGCCATTGTATTCCCATTGCGCGGGTGTGCTGATCCTCAGCGACTTGCACCTGGCGCCCTGCCAGGCTGCAGCCGTCGAGGGACCGACACCCTCTGCACATCGCAGAAATGTGCCCCACTGCCTAATCGCAGGCATATGTAGAGTTTATTAACCATCCGATATCCCTGGCCATCCAGTGGACCGCATCACACCCAATCGCAAGCTTAAGTAATAAAAATACCGTCCAATATCCCTGGTGGTCCAGTGGACTGCTTCATGCCCGATCGTGGGCTTAAGTAATAAAAATACCATCCAGTATCCCTGGTGGTCCAGTGGACTGCTGCACGCCCGATCACGGGCGTATGTGTTAAGTGTAAGGTCCTATATCCCTGGTGGTCCAGTAGACTGCTAGCAGCCCGATCGTGGGCGTATGTGTTAAATGTAGGGTCCGATATCCCTGGTGGTCCAGTGGACTGCTCGTAGCCCGATCGTGGGCATATGTTAAAATAAAAGTACAGTCCAATATCCCTGGTGGTCCAGTGGACCACTTGCAGCTCGATTGCGGGTGTCAGTAAACCATTAATGCCACAGAAACCCAACCCTGGTGGTCTAGCAGTACCCCCACCCACCACTGGGCCACTCCCCACCAGTCAGCGGTGGGCAGCAGCTCCCCACCCGCTTGCCGCCCTGCCCGCTGACTGACACTGTGCGTGTGGGCTGTATGCCCATTGGTCCACAGCATGAGCCATGATGGGCGTGCAGCCCGTACTGTACTACACAGTCCAGATATGTGAATGGATCCATTCAAGTTCAAGTTTATTAAATGTATAAAATTCCCACAGAATTATTACATTTAGTACCATAAATTACAATTATACAGAAGCCAAATAGATAAAACTAAAATACAATACTAATTAAACTTTTGCTGCCTAATCAATATATTACAATATTTAAAAACCTTGCAATGCCATACATAACCTTTTTGTCAGCCAAAGACAATGGTCCGGATATTCAGGGGTTTATTCAGACTTGAATCCCCATGCCTGCCATTTTTTGAATGTCTTCAGCATAGAAATGATCTACATAAACTGGACTTTTGGAAGTTCCTCCAATTCCGCAGTGCTCTGTAGTCAGTAGTATTCCAGTGCAAGGATCAGTGCTGTGGAGGTATGTCACCAATTACCTGCTAGTTTTAGGTGAGGAAGGGGTTGGGGGACTAGCAGGCAGTACAAGGCAGTCTGGGAGGCACAGCCAGAGCAGACCCATGTGGCCCACCAACACTGGAAAATAGCATTAGTGGCCCAAATTAATGATAATGGATGGAATGCTTCTTGGCAGGTCTCCCATAGGGCATGACCTGACAGCCATAGCCACTTGATCCAGAACAAAAATATTACATGATTGGTATGGGACCCCAGAGAAGCTTCGTGAACTAGGAGTCCTGGCTGATGACAAGTGCTGGAAGTGCTCTGGAGTTGGGGTGTCTATCTTCCATATAATTTGGCACAGTCCCGTTATCAAAGACTACTGGCAAAAGGTATATTTAGATTGTCAGAAGGTAGAGGGTATAACATACTGCTTCTTGATGTTCCTATATTTACTGGGAGCCCCCCAGCCCCCCCCCCCGATCTCCATGGCATACCCACACCTTTTGTGATAGGTGGCAGTGCCCATAGAGGCAAAACAGCTCCTGCTATGGCAATGGAGGTCCACAGATGTTCCCACTGAGTCTGAATGTAGGGAGCTGGTCCCTGCCATAGCTGTTCTGCTGTGGATGTACAATAAGGCCAAGAACTCCCTAGATAAATATTATGCCTGCTGTCAGTCTAAGTGTAGTTACCCCTGTGTACCCTAGAGCCTCGTTTCCCCTCTATGGTAATATAAGGACTTATTTAAACCTCCATGATGTGTGAGGTACATCCAACATTGATCATTCTGAGTCCACCTGGCATTCCTAGTCACTGCTTGGACATAGCTGACTACAGATTTCTGTAGGTCCCCCCACATTCACGGTTTTGCTATGCCTTTCTCCCCCTTCAGGCTCAGGTGTTTAATTCAGCCTGTGGGGTTTCTTTTCTTTTGTTTTTTGTTGTTGGTCACAGTGTTGTATATTTTATGTATGTCCCTCATAGGAAGGCAATACATTGGTGTAGGTAGACTGACTGTACACTGTATTTTGGTGACATTTATCAGATGGCATTACTATTATCACTGTCTATGGTTTTGTGTTATGTACTGTTGTTTTAATGATTGTTCGCTTTTAAGATAAAAATTATTAATTGCAAAAAAAAAAGTAGGTGCCTGATGAAAACACTGAGTCTTCCACTCTGCTGTGGCTGTGGGATTGATATGCATGAGAGGAATATTATTTTCTCTGCTGAGATTTATTATAGTGATAACGTTGTTTTTTCGGAGGTAGCAATCATGGATCTTCCTCTGGTACAGGCAGTGGTGGCGAGTTTGTGGAATGTTCAGAAGCTGCCAAGTTAATTGCTGTTGTGGTTGAGGTGTCCATAGTCCTATCTCTTCTGATCTAGACACTTCCAAACAGATTGGAAGTCATTTTGTTCAACTGGCCATGTTTTACAAATAAACTCTTGAGCAGCAGCTGGGGAGTTAAAATTGATAGGGAGGCTGCAGTGTGTGATTCGGAGAAGTGTAGGGCAGCACAGTCCGAACAGAACTCCCAATCACTGTTAGACCTGGCATATCTTTGTGTGTTCCTGCTGCTTGGAGGAGTGTTCTTTTGCATTCTTCTGGGAAACCCGATGGCCTTGCTGCTGCAGAGGTGGTTTCTCACTGGCCTAATGAAGAGTAACCTCTTTCGCCTGGAACTGGAGGAAGTGCATAAGAATGGGACAAGGACATTTCCTGGGTTTGGTGGGGGGAAATAATGAGCACTGGATCCACTCTATTTCTATTGGGACCTCCTTGTGTGACTTTAGCATAATCAGGAGAATGTGTTGAAAGAAGCCAATTGTGTCATGCAAATCTGCCTTTTCTGGGAAGCCTATGAATTAGAGGCTATTTCTTTTACCACAGTTCCCCAGGTTGTTGCTTTTGTCTGAAGCAACTTTATGACTCAGGCCTGGTCACACAGTTCAGCAGAGATGCTGTGGCAGGAGTCCTCTTAGCAGCATATTTTGGTCTTAAATGCAGCTTTGCATACAAGTGATTATCTAAGTGGTGTGCGTGGGGGAAGCCTTTATGTCACCATTTCCCATAACAGTCTTACAAACATCAGTTCCTCCCAGTTGAGTTTTTATGCTTTATCCCCCCAATGCCATGATCCAGGCAGCTGGAGCATGAATAGGCCACAACAGTCAGAGAGCAATATTCAAATGCTGTGCAGTGCCGATAAGTCCCAATTTTTTTTCACACAGTTCGTAAAGCAAATCCACTTTACCAAAAGGTCTTAGTAAAAACTGTAAGTTTGATTTTAAAAGTGCAGATGAATGCAGTTTTGGCACTGAGGATCTCAAACTAAACTGCCAGGCTGCTCCCTCGGTGGTCTTCCTCTGTGCTGTCTGAGATCCTACTTATCTGACCATGGCTAACTAGTCAGGAGTGATGGTTTATCCTCCAATGTGCTGCCTCTCAAAGTCTTTTCCTGGGTCTGCTCCTGTTCACTGTATTCTGTTGACCTTCCCTTGTACTCTAGTATCTGTGGTACTCACACTTATGTAGATGATACACTCCTTTTCTGACCCAACAACTTCAGAAGTCGCTGGCTGTCTCCGGCTTAACTTTTTAAATCTGCAGCAGTGGTTCCTAGTAACAGCCTAATAACTGTTAATTAAAACAAGCATTTGTCAATGCCGAATGTTGTCGTGCTGGCATTGGCATTGGCAGTGCCGGAGCTAGAGACGCATAATAGGAATGGAAGTGAAGTATTGAAGTGACATCAACTCCACCTCCACCCTGTAGAGAGTGAGACATTGGGGTGTGCCTTTGAATTGTCAGCTATAATGCTTATGCCATTGTACCTCACCCTACCCTGTAGACACTGACAGGTGACGTGGTGTGCTTTGGGGTCTTTGGACATTATACTTACCCCATTCCATAAGGAAATATGCTGACGTGGGTGCACTATAGGAGCGTGAGGTGAACTTTGTGGCCGAACAGTGCAAGGCACACCACGATGCCTGTCAGTGGCTGCAGGGTGAGGGTGGGGCTGGGGGTGGAATGGCGTAAGCATTACATCCCACGATCCCAAGTCACACTCCTGACACATGTCAGTCTGTACTGGGTGGGTTGCTACTGTTGGAAACCCTAATATCGTAGGTGTGTGGTGGTGGTTTCACCCCACATTTTCAACATGGGCAGCTTGTCAGGCCACCTCATGAAAAGCAGTACAATCAACTTTACTAGATGAAAGTGTGGTTTTTGCACAGCAGCTGTGCCATTTGGTGACAGAGGGACGAAAACACATTTTTGGGCAGGATGTGGAGAATGACAACAGTATTGTTCATGAGGAGGCATAATAAAATGGCAACGTTGAAAATCTGGAGTGACAATATGAAATATTGGTGAAGCAGTGAGCATGTATACAAACTGCGCAACACACGTCCGTAACTCAATTATTTTTGGGAGTTTGGTAGCCACATTTGTAACATAGGCATTTTGGGACTTCCCCTTATGAACAGTGGTGCTGCAATTTTGCTAATCCGTCCCAAAAGTTGATTTCGCATAGCGACCACGCCACTGTGCGCCATAGGTGCGGAAACACATTTTGGGCAGGTTGTGAAAAATGACAGCTGTACTGTTCATTAGGAGGTGTGAAAAAATGCCAGTGTTGAAAATCTGGCATGGAAATATTGCAAATTTACAAAGTTTACAAGAGTGCGTGGAAACTGCGAAATGCACGCTTGCAACACAGTCATTTTATGGACTTTGGGCACCAAATTTTCAACATAGGCATTTTAGGACCTCTGCTCATGAACAGTATCACCGTCATTTCCTCAAAATGTCCCGAAAAGTGATTTTGCACAGCGACTGCACTATTCTACACTGAATGTGCGAAAACACATTTCGGGCAGGATATGTAAAATGACAGCTGTACTGTTCATCAGGAGATGTGGAAAAATGCCAATTTTGAAAATCTGGAGTGAAAATATTACAAATTCATGACATTATGAGCGTGTGTAGAAGCAGTGCAACGCACGTTCGTAAAACAGACATTTTTGGGAGTTTTGTCACCAGATTTGCAACATAGACTTTTTGAGAGCCCCCCTCATGAACAGAGGCACTGTCATTTCGTTACTCAGTCCCAAAAGGTGATTCTGTGCAGTGACCGTAAAATCACATTCCGGGACTGAATAACGCCATGACAGCGCCAGAATTCATGAGGAGGGGTCCCAAAAACCCCATGTTGAAAATTCGGTGCCAAAATTCAAAATATTCCTGAGATATGCATCAAAGTTGAAAAAAAACTATTCCATTATTCAGTGTACCGGCATTTCCTCAGTTTGCGGTCGGCTTTGAAGAGTCTAGACGTGTTCCCGATCCACCAAAGATCATCACGCCGGACTCTGCAGGTAAGTATGGGTGAGGTGGTGGGTGTGGGGAGGCAGGGTGCATAGTGGGTGGGCTGTGGTTGTGGGAGGAGGGAAGGGAGACTACCGAGGGACCATTTCCTTTTTCCACAGGTACAAAAAAAGAAAACTTTGCTGGACTGTTTTTCTGTTTACAGGGGCATGTGGCATGCTGGGGTGGGCTCCCAGTGTGCCAACGGAGCCTTGTTTTTTTGGGGGAGCAGCTGTAGCCGACAGGAATTGGGCACCCTCATCAGCACACAAGGAAAGTCGGGGGGTGGGGGCAAGATCCGAGGGGGATTGGGCACCCCCTTTGGCAAATAACAAATGAGGGCGTTCTTTATGCCGAGGGGGAGTGGGCTCCCCCATCAGCACATACATTGTTGGCAGGGTAAGCCGACAGGGGGATTTGGCACCTCCGAAATCAGCAGTTTGGCGGGCAGTGTGCTGCCATGTTTGTGTTTCCGAGTAAGCACGTAAGGAGGTCCGCTGCATGTGACGAGCTTTGCTCGCATTACAGCGGACCATTCCTTAGATGTGCTCGCCCAGGTGGTGTGGTGCCGGCATGCAGGCTGATTGGGGAATGAGGGATGCACCTACTGATGCATGCCCTGCATTCACCCAACAGTGACCAAGCCTCCAAATCTGCACTACCGCAAGATGTTTGCTGCACAAGCAAGACATCATAAAAAGACTGTTTCGATACAGACATGTGCTAAGTGCTTCCCTGTCACTGTCTCAACATACTGCACATTCACACTGCCATACTTGAAATTGTCCCTGAAGTAGGGTCAGTTTCTACTGCAATGTTTTTGTTTGTAATAAATGGTTGGGGGGGGGGGTTGAAAACAAAGTGGAATAACTTTTCTGACAACACCTCCCCCCATGTCTAGAGATCCTTAATTAAACTAGGGGTGTGCAAATATCTAATTTTGAATATTTGCTTAGCATTTGTATTCGGGGGGTCCCAGTTATTTGGTACTCGTGTTTCATTATTCGTTATTTGGTGGCTGAAAGTGTCTGCAAGACTACAAAATCTCCTGAGACTTCCTGTCCAGAGGCCACATTAGAAGCTCACTGAAGGCAGGTCATGTGACCCAGCTCTTGCAGAAGCTTCATGCAGGAGAGACCAACTACTTGAGCTGATGCAGAGAAAGAATCTGCTTCCATCCACTTATTAAAACTAGACAAAAATCTTAAATTGTTGTTCTCTTTCTAAATTCCAGGCTAGAGAGGGTACATTCTGTAACACTTTTGTGGATAATTTTCAGTGTTTCTCAGGAGAACTGCTGGAGTGTGGTTTTCCCTAACTATTAGGTTGTTTCTGCTCTGAAAGCAAAAGCAATTAGTTACAGCATGGCCAGCAGGCCTTGATTAGAAGAGTGTTACTGTTGCTATCATTTTGCTATCCCTTTCTTACTTGCAGTTATTTATAGAGAAAGAGCAGTCTGCTTCCATCCCCTTGATAGAATTAGCCAAAAAGCAGAAATCTTGACCGTATTCTTCCTTTTCTAAATCCCAAGCTAAAGGAGAGGGTACATTTTTCTACACTTCTGTGTGATAATTTAAATTTTCAGTGTTTCTCCAGAGAACTGCTAGGAAAGTGCTTTTATTTTCCCTAAAAGTGAAAAAGAAATAGTCTTACTACTAGGCCAAGCCTGTTTCTGCTCTGTAGGCAAGACTCAGTAATAGCCTTTTTGCAAATCCTCCTTATTTTGTCATAATGATAAAGAAGATCTCAGTGGGTCACTGTCAGCAGTTGCAATTTGCATAAAGCCAAAACATACAGAACATTTCCAATATCAAGTTGTAAAAAAAAAAAAAAATAATTAAAACCATACATATTAACCCCAGAATTTTTCGATAGGGCTTGTTTAGGAGAGTGATTTTTACTGTCATCATTTTTCTGTCCCTTTCTAACTTGTAATTATTTATCGCACAAATAAAAAGGCTGCCTGCTTATATTGCTCTTTTTTTTTTTTTATATACTTTGATTTTATTTTCAAGGAGGGCCCAAGGGCAAAGACTCACATAATTTTTTTTCATAAAGCAGATGTTGGTCTCCTTTCATGGATCCTCAACCCACTAGAAGATCAAAGTGGCATAGTCAAAATGTGTTGGTTGTGTGGCTGTCCCAATGGGCCAAGTTCAGGAGGAGCAAAGCTGTGTAGGTGCAACATGGCATAACAGGCCCCTGACTGGAAAAAACTCCCTGCTGTCTTAGTGATGACTCATAAAGCCTGAACAGAGCATATCTCACACTCTGTATGACTGCAGTCTGTTTTGAAAGTAATATTGCTATCTGCATACAGGGTATATCCCTGGTGAGAATATGAGGGGAAATAGATTTAAAAATGCAATTTTTGGTTTCTTAAAATGACAAGAAAAAGCCTGCCTCATACTGCTGTGGTACAGTCAATACTGCTAACTACTCTGATGTACTGAGTTTCTGAATGGACCTTGGTCACTCAGGGGCCAGCCAAGTGAGAGGTGACTGAGAATCCCATGGATGGCTCATGTCTCAGGAAGTAGGGACAAAGACAGTGTCCCCTGTGGGACTGTTGTATTGCCCAAGCACAAGGTGAGTGCCGGGTGTCAGCTGAGCAATGTGGATGTGTGAAAAAATAAAATGAAATGAAAGGATTTTTAAACAGCAATAAAAGGAGGCAGCCTTTTTATTTGTGAGAAAAAGGAATTGAGGCAGCTAGAACATGTCTAACTAGGGGGTTAAAAAATACTTTTACAAGTGTAGGGTCTGGGACCTTTACTCAGGGTATAAAAAAAACAGTCGTTATAATATGCTAGGTGAGTTGGGGCAAGGCAGCTGTCAATCAGTCTTGCAGTTAGCTGGGTGAGAAGAGCTGTGAATTGTGGGGTGAGGCCTAAGCAGAAGTGATGCAGCTGTCAGCACTTAGACTTCTCTAGTCTTCTTGGAAGAGCTGTATAAAAGGATTCCCTCCTAGTGTGTCCCATTCATGTTCATGTCCAAAGGTATGAGTGGAACAGTACAGAAGTGGAACATGATTGGCATCTTAGGTGTCCTCATGCATCCTCATAAGACAGCAGGCATGCATGGAACTCTGCAAGTCCTCTAATGTAAAGTACAGTATCCATTTACTTGTTGCCTCCTGAGGAAAAGTGATTAAAGAAGGTGAGGGGGTAACAGAGGGAGGAAACAGGCTGTAGGGGCAGCAACTACCTGTTGAGTGGGAAAACAGGAAATACCTTATCAATGGTAAGGGTACAAAGAGGTTTAACTAAAGAAAAACAGGGGCAACTAGAAACACTGTCTAGAGTAAGGGTACAAAGGGGTTGAAGCAATTGTACAGACAAGAGGGTTTCAGTTACACTGGGGACTGGGGACCAACCTGGAGGGATCTCAGCCTATACAAGGGTGATGGCCTGCATCCATCTAAAAGGGGAACTGCAGTCCTAAGTGGACAGTATAAAGGTTATATTGATGAACATTTAAATTACATAAGGGGGCTGGCGGGAGAAAAAAGGGAGGCATAAGCCATCATTCCCTCATAGACTGAAGCAGAGACAAGGGAGTACCTGAATGGAGGAAAATCCCCCAGGGCTTAAAAATAAACAAAAAAGCAAGGTGATAGAAAACAAAGGGGATGGAAACAAGAGTTGTAAAAAGAGAGGGGAAAAGGAAAAAAGAGGGGTTATCTGGCAGAGTAGGAACAAAGTGTGGAAGGAGTAGGAGCAAAGTGTGGAAGGCAATGTGTGCAAATGCAAGACGTCTAGGAATCAAATTCCGGACCTAGAGGCCACCATGGTGGAGGCAGACCTGGATGTTGTGGCCCTTACTGAGTTGTGGTGCACAGGAAATAATGACTGGCACATCTCCATACCAAGGTATACTCAGTTAATGAAAAATAGAGTGGGATGGAAGGATGGGGGGTGGTGGTGTAAGTAAGGGAAGGTATCAGGGTGACAAACACGGGGGGGGGAATGGAGGGGTTGGAGGTACTGTTTATCACCATAGACACAGGAACCAGAGCCACTATTCATACAGGCATGCTCTAAAGACCTCTAGCACAGGAAGAGAAGCTGGATAGTGCACTGGTGGAAGCCATTTAGCACAATGGCAGAAAAAGGAGAGGTACTGTTGGTGGGGGACTTCAGTCTGTCGGATATAGATTGCAAACTTCCAGCCACAACATCAGCTAGAAGTGGAGACATCCTGTACTCCTTGCAGGGGGCATTTCTCAGGCAGCTAGTCAGGGAGCCCACTCGTGATGGGCCAATACTGGACCTATTGCTCACAAGCACGGACAGTATTTCAGAAGTCAAGATGGGAGGCCACATGGGGACCAGTGATCACCATACAGTGTGGTTCATAGAAACATAGAAACATAGAAGATGACGGCAGATAAGGACTGCAAGGCCCATCCAGTCTGCCCATTTCTTTTTCTACCTTATAAATGTGCCATCGGCCTTTGACCTGTCAGTGGCCTATCTATTCATAGTTATTTGTATTGCTCCCTTATGCCTATCCCATGCCTGTTTGAAGCCCTGCACTGTATTCATAGCCACCACTTCTTGTGGTAAGCCATTCCATGCATCCACCACCCTTTCTGTGAAAAAGAATTTCCTCACATTCCCCCTTAATCGGCCCCCCTCTAATATCATGCTGTGTCCTCTTGTCCTGCTATTTTTCTTATATTTAAACATGTTAGACTCTTTTACCTTGTTAATGCCCTTAAGGTGTTTGAATGTCTCGATCATATCACCTCTCTCCCTCCTTTGCTCAAGGGTATACATATTGAGCTCTGTTAATCTGTCCTCATATGTCTTCTGATGCAGTCCCTGCACCATTTTGGTTGCCCTTCTCTGGACTGCCTCAAGTTGGTTAATGTCCTTGTGAAGGTGTGGCCTCGATACTGCATGCAGTACTCCAAATGGGGCCTAACCAGTGTCTTGTAAATAGGATTATTACCTCCTCTTACGACTTGTGATACCTCTACTAATACACCCTAACACCCCCCTAGCCTTACCTACTGCTTTAGAGGTCTGCTTGGATGATTTCAGGTCATCAGTGATGATGATGCCCAAGTCTCTTTCTTCCTTTGTGACTGCTAGCAACTCCCCTCCCAGCCTATAGGTGGCTTCAGGGTTTCTCTTCCCTATGTGCATGATTTTGCACTTCTTTGCATTAAATCCCAGTTGCCACTCTTCTGACCATTTTGCTAGTTTATCCAGATCTCTTCTCATTCTGCCCACCCCATCTGGATCATCTACTCTGTTGCAGATCTTGGTGTCATCTGCAAACAGACAAGCCTTACCCTCTAGTCCATCTGCAAGGTCACTAGTGAAGATGTTGAAGAGGACTGGCCCCAGGACTGATCCTTGAGGTACCCCACTTGTGACTTGCATCTCTTCTGACTGTATACCATTTACCACCACTCTTTTCTGCCAGTCAACCAGTTTGCCACCCAGTTGACCAACGTCTGACCCACCCTGAGCCTACCCAGCTTATCAATCTTCTATGTGGAACAGTGTCAAAAGCTTTGCTGAAGTCAAGGTAGGTGACATCAACTGCTCCCCCTTGGTCCACCACTCTGGTTACCCAGTCAAAGAAATCTATGAGATTAGTTTGACAGGACCTTCCTTTGTAAACCCATGCTGTCTTGGATCCTGTGCCCCTATGGATTCCAGGTGTTGCACTATCCTTTCCTTAAGGTGCCTCCATAATCTTGCCCACTACTGAGGTAAGACTGACTGGTCTAGTTCCCGCTCTCCTCCTGCTACCACTCTTGTGGAGGCGGGATCACATAGCCCTTCTCCAGTCTTCTGGGACCTCTCCTGTGCTCAGAGACTCACTAAACAGTTCTGCTAATGGCTCTGCTAGTTCCTCCTTTAGCTTCTTAAGTACCCTGGGATGTATGCAATCAGGTCCCATTGCCTTATCCACCCTGAACTTAGCAAGCTCTTGTAGGACCCTTTCTTTTGTGAAGGGAGTAGTGCTCACCTCCCTCCCCCCTGTGTCCATGATGCTGAGCTGTGGGCCCTGCCCTACCTTCTCTTCAGTAAATACTGAGCAAAAGTATCTATTTAGGATAGATGCCTTTACAGGGTTCTCCTCCTCACATGCTCCCTTTTCTCCATTAAGCTTAGCAATACCCCCTCTGAACTTTTTCCTTTCACTAATGTATCTATAGAAAGTCTTGTCACCTTCTTTTACTGTTCGTGCTAGTGTTTCCTCAGTTTGGGACTTTGCCTGCCTTACTGCCTTCCCTGCTTCCCTTAGGGCAGTTTGGTATGCCTCCTATCTTCATCCCGCTGTGTTCCCTTATATTTCCTGAAGGCCAGACTTTTGGCTCTGACCTTTTCTGCTACTGTATTTGAGAACCAAAGTGGTTTCCTTCTTTTTCACTTCCTTTTCTGTCTAACACAATGGGATGTTGCTTCAAGTATTGCATCCTTAATGTTTGCCTACTTTGCCTGTACCCCCTCACCTGTGTTTCTTTTTGCCAGGGCTAGCTTAACTCTCTTGACCATCTTATCAAAGTCAGCTCCTCTGAAATCCCAGATTTTTGCCTTGGAATGGGATGATTTAGATGTAGTAGCCAAATTGAACCATACCATGTGATGGTCACTGGCCCCCAGGTGACCTACCTGGAGATCTGTGATCCCTTCCTTGTTAGTCAGTACTAGATCTAGGATAGCCCTGTCTCTTGTGGGTTGCTGTACCAGTTGTCTGAGGCCCTTCCCCTGCAGGGAATCCACTATGTGTCTAGTACTGGCAGATGTTCCTGCTGGTATTGATCAATCTGTATCCAGCATGTTGAAGTCTCCCATTATCAGAACATCCCCTTTAGTTGTCATGTTTTGTATAACTTCTAACAGTAATGTGTCTATGTCCTCCCCCTGGTCTGGGGGCCGGTAGACAACCCCAGTTCTTATGGCTGTCCCATTTCCTGTTTCCAGGGTGACCCACAGTTCTTCTAGCTCCTTATGCGAATTCTGAATTTCTGTAGCTTTGATGTTTTCATTGACATACAGGGCCACTCCTCTCCCCCTTTTTGTACCTTGGTCTCTTCTGAACAATACATAGCCAGGTACTGAAGTCTCCCAAGTGTGGTTACTGGTAAACCACGTCTCACTAATTGCTACTAAGTCCTGTTTAGCCTCTGACATTATTGCCTGCAGGTCTGGGATCTTATTTCCCAGGCTGTGAGCATTTGTGTACATGACTTTCCATTCGCCAGATTTTGGTGTGTTAGTTGTTGGATGAGGTTTGGCATTACCCCTCTGCGTCGTATGGGGAGACGAACCTTTTTTCTTACCTGGTGATGCAAATGAACTGCAAACATGCTGAATCCCTGTTTGACCACTAGCTAAGGGGGGGGGGAGGGGTGTTCTTCCCATTCGACGTATGGGGTGCTGCACCCCTCTCCTCATTTGCTAGTTTAAATGTTCTGCAAAGACGTCAAACTTCTGCCCCAATGCACTGACTCCCTCCTTAGTCAGATGCAGTCCATCAAATTTAAAGAACTTTCGCTCCCAGAACTGTTGCCAGTTCCCTACAAATCTGTGTCCTTTTTCCTGGCACCAGCCCTTAAGCCCCGTGTTTACCTCCCCTATCTCCCCTTCTCTGACCTTCCATCCATCTGCTCCCCTCTCCCAGACTGGCAGGATCTCAGAAGGAGATGCCGGATGAAATAGATGATAGTTTGTCACCCAGCCTGGTCAGGTGTTCCTTGGTCTCCACAGCTGACCGGCTGGCGAGATCATTAGTCCCTATGTGTACTAGGACATCAATGTTTTCTCCTGCTTTGTGAACAATTTTAGCAATGTGGTCAGTGTCTCTCCATGCTGATGTACCTGGGAGACATCGGACCATTACTCCTGGCTGGAGATGGGTATCAACTCCCCAAATCATGGAGTCTCCTATGATCAGAAGTTTTTTGAATTTCCTTTTTGCTTTTTTTATTTTGGTTCCTGATTTGGGTGAGTTTTGTTGTGCTAGCTCCTGTGCTGCAGTGTCCTGCTCTGCAGTGTCTTCTGCCTCTGTTTGATTTCAGAGATAGAGGCAGATACCTGTTTGTAGTGTTTATATGGTTTTTGGAGGTAATATGTTGGAGAGCAGAGAGTGATGGGGCACCTGATTTGCCCCTCATAACCACCTGCCAACCTCCTGGACCAACTGCCCTCTGCGGTCGAGGTTTTTTTGTTGGATGCTGGGGAAATGGTGGGTGGTTCTTATAATGTATTTCCTCTTGAATATGAAATTTGAGGCGTGCAATCTTGCCCATGCTGCCCGGAGCTGAGCTCTAAGATCTCCAAAGGCCCAGCATGTAGGACAGTGTCCTAAATCCTGTAAGACTGTCCTTCTGAAAATTGTTCCACAGTACCTGCAGTTAATGATATCCATTCCAGATAAGTTGCTGGGTTTATAACCTAGTCAGAGTAATTAGAAGGAAAACAGGAAAAAAAAATGCAAGTAATGGTTTGATTGTGTTTTGTTTAACTTGTTATAACAAGTTAAATTACTAGTGCCCCTGTAAATGAGCTCACCTTGTGGAGGCCCCACTGATCCACCCCTTCCTGCTTTGCCACAGGAAATGTCACAACTGTGGTACCCTATAAAAGGAGTATAGTGTGGGGTGGTTGGGGATGGGGGTAGGTGGCTGGGCCCTTCCTGCCGAAAAAGAAGAACCACGGATGAAAGAACAAGGAGGTAAGAGCAGAAAACAATCAGTCAACAACAAATGCAGTAACCCTGAAAGCTTATCCTAATGTTAGATAAAACTGTAAAACCTGTAAAGCACCACCTGTAATAATTTCAGAGAAGATATACGCTGTAAGAAACACTTTGCTACAGAGAAAAATAAAGCAATGAAATGTTAGCAACAAACAGTAGCAATCCCTGTGAGTAAAAAATACAAACACCGCACAGTAAATCTGTTTAGCCAAAATAAATCTTAATCCTTTTCCCTTGCTCTGGTAAGTTTTTCTACTCTGCCTTTCAAGCAGTCTTAGAAGGAAAGAAGGAAAGAGCTCAGGTGAAGCTAGGTGCCTTGGCCAGATTCAAGAGAAGGACAGCAGTGGAAGCAAGTCACACAAAGGTTAGGGTCAGTACTTCAGGAGGGCAGATTTAAAATAAATGTGTGAATGCCTCAGAGATGACCAGTAGGGGAGGATGACCTGTGTGGAGTGGAGGAACAGCTGGTTAAGTGAAGGGAAGGCATAGTTATAAGGCAACAAACCTCTGCGCAAAGGAAGTAAGCAAAAGCAGGAGATAAGAGACGGCCATCGTTTTCAAAGACTGTGACTGAAAATTAAAGACTAAAAGGGAAGCATTCAGGAGGTATAAAGAGATGCAAATGGAAGAGGATAGGAAGGGGTATCAGAAGAAGCAGAGGGAAGCAGGGGAAGTGGTGAGGAGAGCAAAAGTGCAAACTGAGGAAATTATAACCCAAGAAGTAACTAAAGGGGACAATACCTTATTTAGATACATAAGTGCAAAGAGGAAGACAGGGGGAGGGACTGTGAAGTTAAGGGGGGGGGGACAGTGCAGTGGGGATCAGGAAAAAGCAGATATCCTGAACAAAGATTTTTGTTCAGTCTTCACAGTGGGAGAGGAAGGAGATGAGCCACATAAAAGCAGCAGGAGCACTGGGGGGAAGGAGGTAGACAAGACCATTTACAGATGAGTGAGTCCTAAAGGAACTTGAAAATCTGAAAGTGGACAATCAAAGCTATGGAACCAGACAAGGTACAACCGAGGGTATTGAGGGAGCTCAGGAAGTTACTGGCTGCATCTCAGCAACAACGGACTGGAAACAGTAGTGGTTCCGAAGGACTGGATGAGGGCACATGTAGTCCAGCTTCACAAATGTGGTAGCAAGGAAGAGGCTGACAACTATAGGATGATCACTCTGATATCAGAGGTGGGGAAGTTAATGGAGTTGCTGTTAATGGTTTAGACTGTGGAGTATCTTCAGTCCAGTGAGTTACAGGAACCAAAGCAGTGTGCATTCATGGAGAGGAGGTCATGTTGGACAAATCTGATAGTTTTTTGACTGGGCGACCAGAGAAATAGATCAGAGTGGGAAATGGATTTGGCCTACCTAAATTTTAGTAAGGCATTAGGCACTGTGCCACACACAAGACTCATAAGGAAACTGGGCAGTTTAGGGATGGATCCTAAGATTGTAAACTGGGTAAAAAATTAGTTAATGGATAGGTGACAGTGGGTGGTGGTAAAGGGAGTTCACTCTAGGGAAGGAAGGATAACCAGTGTGGTGCCTCAGCTCTCAATACTGGGAGCTGTCCTCTTTAATGTCTTTATAAGTGAAACTGGAGATGAACTGGAAGGGAAGGTATGCCTCTTTGCAGATGACACTAAAATCTGCAATAGGGTGGACACTTCAGAGGGGGTGGAAAGTGCGTGCTGAAACCTGAGCAAACTCTAGGAGTGGTCAACATCATGGCAGCCGAATTTCAATGAGAAAAAGTGCAGAATCATGCACCTAGGACACAGAAACCCAGAGGCGGAGTACAAACTAGGAGAAGAGATACTGATGGTCAGCAAATAGGAATGGGACCTTGGGATAATCACATCTGATGACCTCAAGGTGGTGAGAGTGCAACAAGGCAGTGGGTAGGGTCAGTGGGATGCTGAGGTAGGTAGGTAGATAGATAGATAAAAAACCTTTATTTTTAAGAGGAGAACTTTTAGGACTATAAAGCCCTGCTTTACAAAGTCATTCTGTTAAGCAGATGGTTACATAAAGTAAATTATGTGCAAATCTCATATTTGTTCCACGTATACAGATAGACACTACAGACAAGACTCATTAGACACTTATTTAGCCTAGTTTTATCACAACCTTACAAGTGTTCAGTGTGAAATACAGATAAATATATCAGCAGGACCCTATTTGACAATATTATCCTGTTTAAGTAATCAGTTTTATGGAGATAAAAGATATGTGAATCAGTAGCGTAGCAAATCCCCAGAGGGCCTGGGTGCAAGACGATGTTACAGGGCCCCTTCCTTGTTTTGAATAAACATCAAAATTATGATTTGGGCCCCTCAAACCTCGTAGGCCTGGGTGCCACTGCACCCCCTGCACCCTTGTAGCTACGACCCGAGGTGAATTTGTATTTGTTCCACATAAATAAGCATCACAGACAGTTTTGTTAGACACATATTAGATATACATTTAACGAAAACCTTATGAAAGTAAAATAAACATACAAAAGTCAATCCCACCCTCGCACCCCCCCAGAGGCAGTCCTATTTTGCTATCTTAAGCAATGACATGTGTCTTTCCATACAATGTCAATGCCAGCTTTAAACAGTCCTAGGTTTTTTTGCATTTTGAATCTCCAGATTTATTTAATTCCATGTTTTTGGAAGATAATACCTTCTTTGCATCTTACTGTACAATTGTTTACAAAGGGATTGTTAGACACATTTTTTTAGATCCCTCAAGTTGTACTTGTTGTTTGGCTTCTGTGCATATTTAGCTTAAATACAGATTTCCTCCTCCAAACTCTACATACAGTATGCTTTTTGCCCCATTTGCATTTTCCTTCAGGTTTCAAGGGAGTCCCAATTTAACTGTTGCAGCAGACTGCAGTGATGTGTATTGAACTGACATTGTAAGATAAATCTGGTCATCCTATAATAGGTTTTATCTAGCTTATCTAATAGGGTCTTTGTAGCATGTTGGTATGCAATACTGCCATATTCCAATAGAGGGAAGAGTAATTGCTGTGCTATTATGATTCTAGTTTCTTTGGGTAGTATTGAGACTTTCCTATGGAGAGCCCCCAGCCTGACATTTACTTTGCCCAAAGTGCTGGCTATGTGCTTTTCAAATGTAAGTCTGTTATCCATTTGTACCCCAGGTATTTGTAAGATGCCACTTCTTCCAACTTGAATTTATCTAAGGTATATATGTCCAATCCATAACTGTGTGTCTTTGTTGTGCACCTTGTGTTAAATAGCATTACTTGGGTTTTTTACCGCTCAAGGCCATTTTTGAAGCTTGTAGCCAGCACTGTGTAGGTTGTCAAAAGCAGACTGCAATATGTTTTGTAATTCTTTTCTGTCTTTGGCTCTTCCTATTAGGGCCATATCATCCTCATGTAAATAAATTTGACATCTTTCTATCAATTGTGGCAGAGGATTTATGTAAATTAAAATCAAAAGGGGGCCCAGGATTGAGCCCTGGGGTACACCCCTGAGAGCCTTCTCTTTCTGACTATGTATCGCCCACACAGACCTACTGCATATGCTCCATTAGATAAGAACGCATCCATGTTTTTATCGAATCAGACATGCCAACAAGCAAGAGACGGTTCATCAGAGTGTTGTATTCAACTAACTCAAAGGCTTTTGAGAGGTTGACGAACACCGCTCCAAGACTACCTCACCTCCAGTCCATTTGAGACTGTCAATGAAGTCTGCCAGGGCAGTGTCCATTGATCTCCCTGCCCTAAAGCATGCCTGCCTTTTTAAATAATTCCCATTCCTCAACTTTCAAGGTTTGATTTGCCTTTTTCCATACTCTGTCCTTCCATCTAAGCTGTTTTTTTTTTTATCCCCCTTCCTGGGTGGCCTGGGTTCATGTGGACCCCTCAACCCAGTCAACCCACTTGCAGGACCACCTCCTTCTTCTCCCATGGATTACCTCCCATGGCAGGGGTGGTTGGGTTCCCTCAACCTGCTGAAATGGATCCAGTTCGCTAGGTGCCTGCCATGCGTAGGGTGGCGTAGTCATTCAGCTACCCAGAACCTTTTTCCTGCTGCTTCCCCCCCCCCCAGAGGCAGATTGATGGGTATTGGCAATGGCTGAGCTGTGAGTGCTTCCAACCAAAGCATGCCAACCAACTGCTCTGCCCCATCCCTCACGTATGGGACCCAGGTGCTCTGACACCTTGCAATTGCTAGGTGTCAGAGGTGTGCCAGCCTCTGTTTCCCTCCCTCCCTAGGAAAGGAAAGCTGTCCTTCAGATGCTTGATCCTCTCCCACCCTGGCAACCCGCTTGCACTGCAAACATGGGTTACTGGCATGGCAGGAAGTAAGACATGATGCCTCAGTCCTCCATGTCACTGGGCCGTCCATCTAAGCTGTTTTTTAATTTTATCATCAACCCAAGGGTGGTGGTGTTCTCTCTAACTTTTTTAAATTGTGCATTTTTATTGCAGATATCCATGTATGTTTTTGTAAAGTTGCTAATGGCTAAATCTACATATGGTATGAGTTTTATTCATTCCCAGTTTTCTTGTCTACTGATACTGAAAATTCAGTCTGTTGAAATGTTTGAAATCTCTTATGAGTTTTGATTTTGTTGTGTTAACCTTTTTATAATTACAACCTACTTCACTTTGTGTATCAATGATCCCCTAAATTGGGTGTCCCTACCTTATAGTTTTATAATGTAATACCCCTGGTCATAAATATCAAGTCCAAGATGTTTCCATTACTTAGGTGTGTACTTTTGCTAGTTGGGATGTTTATAGTCTGTATTAGACCTACAGGCTGAAATTTAATCTCAAGTTTAAGGCCTCTGGCAGCTCCCTATGCTGCATTAAAATCTTCAATTATAATTGTCTCCTTTCTCCAATTCTGTCGTAATTTTCAGTGACAGTGAATCAAAGGCTGAAATACTTACTTTGGGATGGGAGTAGACTACCCCTACACACATTTGTAACTTGAAAATATGAATCAAAATCAGCTCAACACCTTCTATATTTCCAGAAGAGAGCATTTTTGTTTGTCCTCAGCTACTTTTTGTGAAAAATGCCATCCCTCCCCCTCTATGCATTCTGTCATATCTGAATAGCTCACAGTTTTTTATAGGCTTCTCAGTCTAGGTGCTCTTTTTGTAAACCATGTTGCTGAGATTCTCACAATATCATAGTCCCCTGCATTTATCCAGTGTTCAAATAGCACCTGTTTGCCCATTAGACATTGTTGTGGGCTATTTTAATAGTATTTGTTTGTTGCTGAGGTCCAGGATTTGTTTCTATGGCCCCACTCACCAATGCAAACATTAGAAAGAGAGTTACTCTTCTGCTAAAGTTTGTGTTTGAAAGTGTAATCTCCATGGCACTTACAGCAAGTTAGCACACACCCCATTAAATCTGGCACCGGTACCCACATATTGGCATACCGTTTACTTTTCAAAGGTTGGTACCACCCTTGGTGTTAGGATGTATACTAGACTCATTTCTAGAGGAAGATAGGGGTTGGGGAACAACAACAAAACACAAGAACCTTGTTTAAAAATTACATCCCAGGTCCAGGGTGAAGGCTGCTATGCATATACTAGATCTAAACAGCTGAGGGGGGCCCCAGTAAATCCAATGACCAGAAGCAATAATCAGAATGTCCAGAACAAGAATTGGGATTGTGCAGTATGACTTTATTCAACAGATGGAAATCTAAAACAGAAGTAGAACCCCAAGGGTAGGTCAAGACTGGACAGGTACATTTCCTGAACTCTCCTTGCATGCAGTACAGTTCTTTACGACACAAAATAACATTCTTCCCATTTCCCAATGGTGCATCTAGTGGACACCTGGCCACGCACCCAAACATTTTCCTCCCATGAGTGAACATATTGTGAAACTAAGCCACAAACTCAGAACGCTTCTTCGAAAATAGGTGCAATTATGTGAAACTGAGCCACACACCTAAACCTGCAGCACTGGCCTTTGTTCAGGTAAAACTGGGGCCCGTTATGAACCAGTAAGTTCTGCCTTGTAAGCTTTCAGATGGTGTTCCTCCCACCTTTTGTCCCAACTGACAGTTTCTACCATTCTTCAGGGTTACACCATTGAAACCCTCATTCCCCACTGAAATGCTAGAGGTCTCACACTTTCCATTTTCGTCACTCAATGGGGTGACCAAAGAACAAACTGCACTCTCCTGGGTGAAGAGGTTACATAAATTCACTCTCCTGGGTGAACTACGGGCACTGACACCTGCATTCTAGCCTTATCTATCGGCACATACACCACAGAAAATGATCCCCCTAAATATTTGGAGAACTTGTCTCCTTAGAACAGTACTCAAGAACTAGTTGTCCCATTAACTGGGCATGGAACAACAAAAGGCACCTCTCCTGGGTAGCAGGTCAAAACAGTCTCTCAAAAGTTCCTTTCCAAGGCAGCTGAAACACACAAAGGATCTTCAGGGGATTTGCTCCTTGAACCCACTGAGGAAAAGCGTTTCCTTCCACTTCATTGGGAGAAGATATCAGGAAATCCTGCTGTAGAAAGGTCTCTATCACTTCACTGGAAGCTGGAAATGTTACTCCACTAGGGTGAGGAGTGCTGGGCCCTCAACTCTGAGCCCAACTGGCAAACCTTCTGCCACTCTCACTTCCAGACTCAAGATTTAACTGCAGCTACTACCGACTGAACATTCTAAGCTCCCAGAGGAGCTGCACTCAAGAAAGGGTCTTGCTGCTGCAAGAGTTCCGAATGACCTCATCATTTCTCTCTCAGGCTAACTGAGTAAACAATTATGTCATTGTGTAAGAAGCCCCTAATGAACCCCCTACCAGCAGCCTGCTACCTTCCTAACACTAATACTGATAGGATTCTAGTAACCCCAGGGGACTGGGTGGTTACCCAAGCGTTAAGCCTGAAAACACATCTAATTTGTTTCTATAAGGGATCTATTGTATTTTTTGCCCCAGTAACAATTAAATTTATTTCTTCTATTTGATGTTTTATACTTTCTGTAGCTATTCAAGCTTGCAAGCAAAGCAGCAATGGATTTATACATTCCTTGTTCAGTTTTAATATGAGTTGTTATAGACAGAGGGAGGGGTATTGCCACCAGAAATAGTGAGGTGGTGATACCACTGTATAGATCACTGGTGAGAGCCCACCTAGAGTCCTGTTGCTGGTTCAGGAAGTCACATCTCACAGAGGGCATAGATATAGTGGAGGGTGTCCATAGGAGACTAGAGAACCTGAATATGTATGCCCTGGTAGAGCGAAGGAGTGGGGGGGCATGATAGAGACCTATAAATACTGCATGTGACTAATTAAGTTGCAGTACTGGAGTATTTTTCCCAAGGAAAAGATGCATAAAAACAAGTGGACCTGCAATGACTGAAAGGGGGAAAATTTAGAGGAGGTATCAGGAAGTACTACCAGTGGGCAGACTGGGTGGACCAAGTGGTCCTTATCTGCTGTCAAATTCTATGTTTCTGTATTTCTAAATAATTGAAGCAAGAAATAGATAGCAAAATGATGAAAACAGCAAAAACAGACCCCTACACAAGCCATTGCCTGTGAAACATTGGGGCAATGTGGGAAATGGGAAGGAAGATTTGGGGAATATTGTTTTTGTTTGCTTGCTATAAAAGTAGAATGGTAAGTGATGCACTGTGCAGTGCATCCAGTTTAGCAACCTCATTGTTATGAAGTCATAATATCAGAAGCAAGTTATTAGCACCCATTGGATTTTGATTTACCTTTGAACTATTATAGCTGTGTTTTTGTTCAGCATCCACAGAAATAGAAACATGAGGCTGGATATTCAAACGGCGCTATTCTGTGGCGCAAGCCCTTGCGCTGCACAAAATAGTTGCGCAGGGGTGTGGCCGGGGCGATATTCAATGGAGTTGCACTATTGAGCAACTCCTTTGAATATCACCCCCCCACCACAGCCACTGTGCATGGCGCAGCGGAACTTGCGCCACTGCAAGTGGTCAGAGTGGAGCATTCAAGATGCGGTGGCGCAAGTACCATTGCGCCATGCTCACATTTCAGATATTCAAAAAGTGACATGCAAATGGGGCCATAATTCATGCAAGGCGCGGGGGGGGCATTTGCATCTATTTATGGCCCCATTTGCATGCCATTAGCATGCAGGTGCACTGATCCCTGAGGACTTGCGCCTGGCGCCTCCTGCAAGTCAGCAGCCATTGAGACCGACATCTGCAGCCCCGATCAATGGGCAGAAGTTAAAAATCCCACCTCGACTGGCCGATCGCGGCAAAGTTTAAAATCCCCACCCCCGACTGGCCTGATCGTGGCAAAGTTTAAACATCTCCCCACCTCCCCGACTGGCCCGATCGTGGCAAAAGTTTAAACATCTCCCCACCTCCCCGACTGGCCCGATCACGGCAAAAGTTTAAACATCTCCCCACCTCCCCGACTGGCCCGATCACAGGTATAAGTGAATAAAAAAAAAACACCCCCCACCAGCCCGATCGCGGGCAGCAAAGAGTTCAACCCCCCCCAAGAACATATCCCTGGTGGTCCAGTGGACTACGAAGCCCGATCGCTGGCAGCAAAGTGTTCAAAACCCCCAAGGACCACCTACCCTGGTGATCTAGTGGCCCCACCCACCCACCCATGAGCCCCACCACCCGCTCCCCCGTCAGCTGGCGGGCAGCAGCATCCACCCACCTGCGCCCGCCGCCTGCCGACTGACTGCCGGTAGGGCTTCGCATTGGTTCAGAGCAAGAGCCAATGGGCGTGCAGCTATCATACAAGGCAGTCCAGATATGTGGTCTCTGGACTGCCTTGTACATATAGACTGCCCCTTGACTCTTCCTACCAGAACAGCAAGCGTCTACCGGGCAGTCAATCAACAGACGGCAGGGCGGCAGGCATGGTGGATGCTACCGCCCGCCGGGCTGACGGGGAGCGGGTGGTCGGGCTTCGTGGGTGGTGGGTTACCAGATCACCAGGGTAGGTGGTCCCTGGGGGGTTGGAACTTTGCTGCCTGCGATCGGGTTTGCGGTCCACTGGACCACCATTGATATGTTCTTGGGAGGGGTTGGACTTTGCTACCCACGATCGGGCTCTGAGGTCCACTGGACCACCAGGGATATGTTCTTGGGGGTTGGACTCTTGCTGCCCGCGATTGGGCTGGTGGGGGTGTTTTTTTTGTTCACTTTTGCCTGCGATCAGGCCAGTCGGATACATGCCCTAGATTGGGCTGCGGGGACAGTGAGCATGCTTGAGGCCACCTACAGGTGGCAGCTGCTGTGTTGTGCCCTGCAATGCGGCAGCTCACCTGTGGGTGGCCCTTGACTTACTCCTTTTTTTGGCTCAAGTTGTGCAGGCGCAGGTTGGGAGTTGCTCCTGCACAACTCTGCACAGCCTGCTGAATATCGGGCTGTGCAGTTTATGCCTGGTTCCTCCCCCTCCAGTTCAGCATGCCTTCATTAGCATTGCGCTGTTGCTCAGCTTGACTTGGGGGCGCATCTGCCTCCTGCTGAATATGGCAGAATGGTGCAATTTCGGACTTGCGCAGGCGCAACCCCATTGCACATGGCGCAACCCTTTTGAATATCCAGCCCATAGAATTTTGCATCAGGTAAGGACCAATTGATCCATCCAGTCTGCCCAGTTCTCCCTACCTACACTATTACATCAGACCATGCCCAATCTATAGCTCTTTCTCCCTCCCCCTTCCTTTCCACTATGATTCCTTTGTGCTTATGCCATGTATTCTTGAACCCCACCACTGTTTTTGCCCCTACCACCTCCACTGGAAGGCTGCTCCAGGAATCCACCACTTTTTCAGTGAAGATGTACTTCCTCACAACTCTCCTGAATCTACTCCCCTCCAGCTTCAAAGCATGTCCCCTTGTTCTTGAGCAATGTTTTGTCTCAAAAATACTCCCCTCCTGTATCTTATTTACCACTGTGAGATATTTAAAGGTCTCTATCATATCTCCCTTCTCCCTCCTCTTTTCCAGGGTGTACATATTGAGGTCCTTCAGTATATCCTCATAGGGCTTTTGGTGCAGACCTTGCAGTATTTTAGTTGACCTCCTCAGGACCACCTCCAGTCATTCTATGTCCTTCGGGAGTTGTGGGGCTCTATTTTCAAAGCCTGGAGGATGTTGCAAGGTGCCTGCATCAAACATAATTGATGCAAGTGGTACCTTGTATCAAAGGATGTGCCAATCCCTATTTTGGGACATAGTCTGCATCAAACAGGGGAGCCATTGCACCAAAATTGCTCGGCACCAGCCTTGTGATTCAAATTGTGGTGTGCTAGGTCACAAGGGGGCTTGTATTATGGTGGGGCTGCAACATCCCCTTTTCTGAAATTTTGCAAGCCCCACCATAGACACAGCAGTGGGCTCCACTTAGAACAGCCAGGAGGTAGTGTAAGGGACCTGTGCCTGTGCCACAAACTGTGGCAAAGGGGGCTGGTCTGACAATGAGCTGCTGGGAGGAGAAGGGGCATGGGGGGAGTGCCCTATTCACTAATACCACTAACAGCCTAATCTGGTTCTGTAAGTCAGTTTGCAACTGTACCCATATTTCCCTTCCCTTTCCCTTGGGTCACACCTGGAAACTAGCCATGGCTCAGTGTGCTTTACCTGACAGAGCTGTGCCCACCTTGTGCCATGTCACTTTCTGTTCCTGGCAAAAACCCTGGTGGTTCTATCCCATCAGCTGTATGCACATGCAAATAGCAACCCCCCTCCAGTGCCACATCACTCCCTGTCATACCCAGCTGTCTCCCCAACTCCCCTATGGCACCCCATACCTCTTCTGCCTCCAGCCCCCTCCTGTCCAGCAGATTCACCCCTCAACCATCTCTGCCCCTCTAGAGTTGCACCATGCTGGGGGGGCATATCTCTGAGGCAAGTCCTGGAGGTGCACCATATCTTTGGAACTAGCCTGTGGCTGTGGCAACTTGTAGATTTTTGGCACAGGGTCCTACCCTTTTATAAAATTTTGTGCAGGGTCCCTGATGCATCCAGAATTTGCCACAGCCATAGATCAATTCACTTTGTGTCACTCTAAGGGCTGATTGAAAACTGAACTCATGGTCTCCAGAGCTAGACACAATACTCTAGGTGTGGTCTTACCAGTGATCTATACAGAGGCAACACCACCCCCTGCTTCCTGCTGGTGGTACCCCTTCCTATGCACCCCAGCATCCCATTTGCCCTTCCTACTGCCTTGTCGCACTGCCTGGCCATCTTTAGGTCATCCAATATGATTACCTCTAAATCTTTTTCCTGCTTGGTGGTCATAAATATCACTCCACCCATTTTGTACTCTGCTCCTGTGGTTCTGGGCCAAAAGTGCATTATTCTGCATACCCTTGATCACTCCTCTAGTTCTCAGGTCTCATCTCATCCTTTCCAGCCCCCTTGAGTGTCCACCCTATTGCAGATTCTGATGTCATCTGCAAAGAGACAGTCCTTCCCTTTTAGCTCCTCTGCAATGTCACTTATAAAGACATTAAAGAGGACAGGTCCCAACACTGATCCCTGAAGCACCCCCTGATCACCCTGCCTTCCTTGGAGTGAACTCCATTTACCACCACCCTCTGTTGCCTATCCCCTGACTAATTTCATATCCAGTCTCCCACCTCTGGACCCACCCCTAAGCTACCCAGCTTGCTTACTAGTCTCTTATGTGGAACAGTGTTGAATGCCTTACTGAAATCTAGGTAGGTCACATCCACCGCTCCACCCTGATCTAGTTCCATGGTCTCCCAGTCAAAGAAATCTATCATATTTGTTTGACATGACCTTCCGCTTGAGAAACCATGCTGCCTTGGGTCTTGTAACCCACTGAATTCAAGATATTCAACAATACTTTCCTTCAGCCATGATTCCATGAACTTACCTGCCACCAATGTCAGGCTGACTGGCATATAATTGCCAGCCTCCTCTCTACCACTTTTTTGTAGTGGGCCTACATCTGCCCTCCTCTAGCAATCAGGAACCACTCCTGTTTCCAACGAGCTGTTACATAGAATAGTCAGAGGTGCAGACAGTATCTCTCTAAGCTCCCTCACTACCCTTGGACGTACCCCATCTGGCCCCATTGCTTTGTCTACCTTCAGATTAGTAAATCCATTCAGGATTCTCTCCTCCAAAAAAGGACTAGTGTCCACCTCCCTCCCTCCATCCAAAGCTTTTGTTACTTTGTTGTGGACCCTCCCCTTGTCCTTCCTCTGTGAGCACTAGTGATGCTGTGAATTATAATCTGACAGGCTGGCATTATGCACACCCGGCAGTGCACACACTTGATTGCTGACATTTTGGGATGGGAAACCACTCCTTCTTGGTTTCCCATTCCAAAACATCATTGATCACATGTGCGCTGTCGGGTGTGAGTAGGGTTTTCCCCTGCTTAGAGTCTGTGTTTGTATGGAGCAGCAGCAATGTTCCATGGATCTGAATGGCTGCATTTAAACTGAACACATCACTTATTGAAAAGAGTGGATTTAGGCAACTGAGCCATGAAGAATTGTGAAGAAGTACTGTATATCAACTGACTGGTATCAGTTTATATAGTTCTCTCCAGTATGTGGGTGCCCTGAATAAGGATTTAAATAAAGATTATCAGGAAGGACAGTAACTGAGTCCCATGGTGGTTTTGGGTTGTGCAGATATGTAATTGTCTCCTGCAGCAGGTGGATTGAATTAGTAGTCCTAAATGTTCTTGATATGTTGCACCCCTAGACATCCCAGCACCCAAATGTTGCATGAAGCTGAGCAGGAGAAACCCTTGTTATTAGTTCTTAAACAATTTGAATATGTTTTCTCCCCTAGCATCCTTTTATAGATTTCATGCACTGCTCTTGTTGTAAACTGCCCTGCTTGGCATGCAACTTCTGAGTGCATAAAATGCCTGATTTAGTTGGAAATTAATGAAATGGAATTTGTTACAGGTACATTTATAAAGGTGGATCACTACTGAAAGTAATGATACTTTGCATGCCTATTTAATTGTAGAGTTGCCAAATAAATTTCTGGGCATACTGATCTCGCACCCTCTAATTTTCTCTTTCATTTACAGTGACAGGAATTAAAATATGATATATTGTTCAGTGTTACAGAGAACACTACAACTGCAGTGATGCAACAGAGGTCTTTTTATGCACAATGACATTCCTGTTATTTAAAAAGTGGCAAATGAAACAAGCAATATTTAATGTAAATGCTTACTGAATCATAAACATAGTATTTCTGTCCCACACAGAAACACTACCAGCAACGTATGGAAGCCAGTTAACTCTAACCACCACTTGTTTTTCGTAAGTACTGTGCTGTTTATTTGTTTCTGGTGGTGTCCAGCACAAAGTCTGCCACATGGTGGCCGCATTGCACCAGTTTGTCAAACTGGAACCTTGTCCAAAGTTGTATCAAAGTTTACGTGTTTTTTTTTTTTTTTACTTTATCCCTTCTTCTCAAATTAAATCTTCAGTTGCATGGAAAGAAAAGATTGTG